>MPNW01000671.1:0-40421 GCA_011800805.1 Hirudo medicinalis | reverse complement strand
TATCATTATACTACATTGTATATCATTATACTACATTGTATATCATTATACTACATTGTATATCATTATACTACATTGTATATCATCATACTACATTGTATATCATTATACTACATTGTATATCATTGCAAACAATAAGGATTGCATCGCTGTATGTTGTATGCAAACAATAAAGATTGTGTCATTGCACATACAACAAAGATCGTTTCCATGCATGTTGCATAAACATTATGAGAATTGTATCACAGTTTGTTGCATACAAATTATGAGAATTGTATCACAGTTTGTTGCATACAAATTATGATAATTGTATCACAGTTTGTTGCATACAAATTATGATAATTGCATAGCATACAAATGATAAGGATTGCAATCACTGCACGCAAATGGATTTATTGCTTGAGTGATAACGCTAGGCTTCAAATCTCGTTCTTTGCCGCACCAGATGATGATGATGATGATGAGGAGGAGGAGGAGGAGGAGGAGGAGGAGGAGGATGACTTCGACGACGACGATGACGATGATGACTACGATGACTACGACGACGACGGTGATGACGATAATGACGATGACGATGACGACGACGATGATGATGATGATGATGATGATGATGATGATGATGAATTAATGAGTGCAAGTCAAGCAGGCGTGTTAATTAAACAAGCAGGTCCTCGCACATCTCCTATTAATTGATGACGTGTCTCGGCACGCATCACGTGATCAAACAAGGTGCTTCCGTCATGTGACCTTCGGAGGAGTGAAGCATTATGGAGATTGCAATTTTAATGGATTGTTTGTCTTGAGACTTTCTCGGTTGAGAAAAAAAAAAAATCAACGCATTTAAACTTACTACTGGATTACTGCTAATATTTTGATTTATATTTAATTGGAGCATTTTCAATCATTCCTACGTGAGGTACCTGTAGAGTATTGTTATTATAATTATAATTATAATTATTTATATAATTATTTATTTTAATTATTATTTAATATAATTATTATAATAATTATTATTATTAAATAATAATCATTAATAATTATTTATGCAGTTTAATGATGATTAATAATAATAATAATAATTATTATTATTATATTATTATTATTATAATATTATTATTATAATAATAATTTATATAATTATAATATTATTATTATTATTATAATATTATAATAATAATAATATAATAATAATAATAATAATTATTATTATTATCACAATATACATAATTATAGTTATTATAATTATAAAGTTAATATTATAAATTACAAGTTATAATTTTTGCGCAATATTATAACGATATTTTTTACTGAGACGAGGATCATAAAATACTCGCTTCCAAGTGATGATTCTCACCAACAGACGGATGTCTCCTGAACACTCCGCCATAGATAAAACATACATGGTTACATCAGGCTTAGATGCATGATGCATGGATACTTAAAACTTAGATGCATTATTCATATATACATACATGATACATAGATGCATGATGCATGGATACTTAAATAAATAGATCTCATAATGCACAGAGACATGATACATAGATACATGATACAAAGTTACGTAGATACATGATGCAAACACACGTACGTAAATGTCTCTACGATTAAATAAGATACATAGACGCACAGATAAGATGCAATACACACATGTGTATCTTGTCTACGAATGATAGACAGGAATCATGACATCTTTAGCAGGAGCTCTGCCAAGGTGGTGAATCCATTCACTGGAAACATTCACAGGTATTGAATTTCAGCGTGTGAAGGTGAATTATCAAGGTGCGCATTATTTTCAGTTTTTCGGAGCTCGCTCCTGAAATATGATCCCGCACACAACAAGAGCCCGGATGGACGGACAGTAATGCACGAATTCACTTCACTGAATGGAAAAGTACTTGGTGCATGAATTCACACCACCACTATGCATAAATATGCTATAAATAAGCTATGCATGGTGCATCTATTCACAACACTAAATAAACTATGCATGGCGCATGAATTCACACCGCTAAATAGACTATGCATGGTGCACGAATTCACACCATTAAACAGACAAATGAGCGGTGCATGGATTCACTGGCTAACAAGGCCGCTAATAGCCGGCAGGGCTTTTTAAAGGGAGCGGAGCAATTTGGTGATTGATGTCAGTTCTAGATCTCTTAAAAGCCCAATGCATCTTTCCAGCGTCAGCATCTCTTCTCCAAGCACTATCTGTAATGCGTCCCTCTACCTGCACACCTTTATATCGCTCGGTATGTTTTTGTATCGCTAGCTATGTTTTTGTATCGCTCGGTATGTTTATGTATCCCTCGGTATGTTTTTTATCGCTCGGTATGTTCTTGTACAGCTCGGTATGGTTTTGTATCTCTGCTTGTACGGCTTTGTAATGCATTGTTGCTCTTGCATCTACGATATGTATCACTTGAATAGTTTTGATTGTTTGAGATGTTTTTACTTTAGAATGTGTTCTTCTTTGTTTGCATCATCATCATCATCATCATCATCATCGTCATCGTCGTCGTCGTCGTGAACATTTTCGTGAAGCAATGTGCAATAAAAAATGTATATACATGTGTGGCACAACTTAATTCAGAATGTTTTATTAATAATATGCATACAATTAATACTTCAAAAGGTTTTATAAAATATGTCTTTCAGAATAAATATTCGTCTGCTTATTGTTGGCGCCAATTCCTAATTGATCTTCAGAAGTTGCGTAATCGGATTGACTCGCTGACGAGGATGATGGCGAATACCAATTACCATCATCATCATCATCGTCGTCATCATCGTCATCGTCGTCGTCGTCGTCATCGTCACCATCGTCGTCATAGTCATCATCATCATCATCACATCACGTCATTATCAGCAGCAGCCTCATCATCACACCACGTCATCATCAACAGCTTCATCATCATCATCATCATCATCATCAGCAGCAGCAACTACCCAACATGTTCATCGGAGTAATCATCCTCATCGTCCTCATGGTGCTGTGTGCCATACTTGGAGCCATTTACTCCTATATATACTTCACCCGCATCAACCCGGCCAGGGGCAGAAAGTTCGTGGACATCGGTGGAGTGGGTGGCAGCCACTCGGAGGGTGGGACGGGGGGAGCTGGAGGCGGAGGCACCGGGGCTACCCACATGTTCCTGTTCAGGTGAAGAACCCGCAAGCCTTGTGTGTTAACTGAATGATATTTGAAGTCACTCGTGTTTTCATTATCCCTTGTTTTTACCATCGAATTGTCGGTCAATTCGATTTTAATTGCAAAATTCTTACGTCAAACATCTTGATGGTTATGATGATGATGATGATGATGATGATGATGATGATGATTTAACGTTCTCTGAGCGATGTTGAGGATGAATGAATGAAGTCTACAAATTCACCACCGTTCTTTCTCTCGTCGTCATACAGGAACAGCAGATGACGTCAAACACGGAGATCATCAGATGCCTTTGATGCCTGGTTTTAAAACGGCAAGGATTTCATTTGCACGCCTGCTCAGCTTGAACTGTTTCTATGGCGTCTTTCAGATCGTTGCTCTTCATTAAATTCAATTTCAAACGCGAAAGTAGCACGCTTTCCTCGCTTGCTTTTGCTTGTCACCGATTCAAAAACTTCGATGCAATCAATCATTGAGTGTGTGTTCACCTGTAGGCTTTTTTTCTTTTTTTCAAATTCCTCATCTTTGTCGTCGTCGTAGTCTCCGATTGGAATTTGAAGGCATCAGCTGTTGCCGGGTCTTTGTGCTCCTCCGTTGTCAGTTGTCGAGTCCACAAAGCACCACATCATTCGCTGCACCTTCCAGAGTCAGGCTCACTAACTATTTTCATGGAACTGTTTGATGGGGTGATATCGATTGTCAAAAATTAATTTCTCATTTTCGATCTTCAGTGACATTTTTAGGTCGACCCCGAATAGAAGCTTAGATGTTAAACTAAAATCCACTTTTGAGTGGCTCATGAGCTTTGCATCGCTTAAACAACCCTATTAGCATCATATTCCAAAATTGAAAATGTCACAATAAATGTATTTTTACTGAACATATTAATGGCTTTTTAGTTGGATGGGATACGCAGAGGCGCATCGAACGCCCGCGAAAGGTGCAGACGTCAGATGTCTCTATTTCTATGTCTCTATTTCGTAAACAAACTCATCGTAGCGCCAGAAAATATCTAGCAGATACTTTTAAATTTAAATTCACAGCCGAATAAACTCCGATTTCCCACTTTTTGTTTCAGCAGCATAAATAACCCTTAAATTAATAGATGCTGGACCGCACAAATACCTCGCAAAAATAATGGACCAAGGGCTGAGCCTAGACCACCCCATCCCATGAAGGGGGGAAATTCACAAAACATTTTCTGAATACTTTAGATAATTAATTACTGAAATTTAATAATATGCTTCCTGAACCATGGCTAATTTCCGAGAGATTGACTGTTTAACTTTTAAGAAAATTACCAAAAATCTGTAATATCACAAAATCACGAAATGAATTTTTTTTATATTTTATGTAATATTTTTTTATTTTATTTTATATTTTATGTGATATTTTATGTAATATTTTATGTGTAATACAATGGCCGACCTTGGAAAATGCAGAATATTGATTTTCTTTCAGGAATTAACAATCGGACAGCAATATTATCAAATGTGGGAAATACACAAATTCAGGAGAGGTTTTGGTCAAATTAAATTAACAATAAAAACGGAAAAAACATTCCAAATAAAATCTTTTATTTTATTTCAATAATACATGAATTTATGACTTTCGACGAAATTGTTAACATCCCGTACTTTGACGTTTCTTGAGATTCATGCTCCAAACTGCTTCCTGTCAAAGTGCCTTTTCATGCATGACATGACTTGCAGTTCTCTGCAGTTCGAAACTCGGTCAATGTGGTGCTCATTTGTCCTTCCTAAAAATGATCTCGGCTGGATATGTTGGACTTTCAGGACATGGACAGCTGGACACGGGATGGATCTGTATGACAACAGGAATTTTCGGAGAATCTCTTTTGTCACTTCTTCCCCTTTAAGCCCACACAGGTTAAACCAGCTATTACCACCTTGTAGCCAACGTGTGTGGAATACTAAGTTCAAAGGTTTGCGTAACTGGCGATCAGCAGAAACCCCGACGTACGTAAACCCATCCATCCATCCTTTACCGTTAGAAATAGTGTTTTATTAATGTGCTTTGCGCATCGTGTGATTCTGACAGAAGCTCCACTCAGGTGCTTTTTGATGGACAGGTTTCTCGGATCTCCCACGAGAATTCTTCGTTCTGCATTCTATAATTGTTCCACTAAGTTTCTTCTAGCTACCGCACATTTCGTTAATCGTTCATTCTTCCAAACCTACGTATAAGAACTCTTAAAAAAATCTCTCAAACAACGACTCAGCATCCCACATCGATTCATTAATATCCCATTAATCCATTAATATCTCGTTAATACTCCATTAATCCATTAATATCTCGTTAATACTTAATTAATCCATTAATATCTCGTTAATACTTCATTAATCCATTAATATCTCGTTAATACTTAATTAATCCATTAATATCTCGTTAATACTTCATTAATATCTCGTTAATATTTCATTAATCCATTAATATACGAAAGGTTGGAATAATTAAAGCTGCAATAGCGTCAAACTGTGACTAGGTATTTAGAATGTATTTTAAAGAATAAATCTTAACTAAACACGATGATAATACTTCGACTTTTACTAAACCAAACAAACAAAATCGAATGACAAGACTCTCACTAAATGTGCATTAAATTTATTAAAACATTACTCAAAATATTATTTAAACTAAAATCTAAGTGGGTATAGCAAATCAAGCAAAACCAAGGGAATTAATGCCTTCGAGGATAGCGTATAAAAGTCTCTCATGAGTTACACTGAGGCTGCTGTATTCTGGCAAGAACAAGCGGTCGAAACAAGTCGCAAAACTCGGCAAGGAAGAATGAGCATGATCACGCTTTATTCTTGAAATGGTCAGCGGAGGATTTAACCTCGGTAAAGCAAAGAAATCATACCAGTTGCAAACTTTAAGAACAATTTCTGCCTCTTAGTAAGAACCTATTCCACAGACTGGAGTAGAAATCCAACCGATTCTGATCTGCCGTATAGACAATGATCCCCCAAATCTTTCATGGTCCATCTCTGGAATTCATCGCAACAGAATATTTCTTTCAGTTCTTCTGGGAAAAGCAAATCGACACTTCCAGGAGACAAAACTTCATCAAATCCATCTCTGATAGCCATAAATTGATTTACAGGGTCAAGTTGAGCTCTGTGGGCAGATAATTTGTCCAAATAAAAATCGATGTTGTGGGGAGAGAGTGTGATATCACGCACGTCCTCAATTAGTTCGATATCTGTGCCTTTGGAGCTCTGACATTTAGGCACAGGTCGTCGAATGAGCTCCCATCGTCAAAAGTCAGATTGCTGATTATTTCCTGCTTCTGACGCTGAGAGAGAGAGAGAGAGAGAGAGACCGTCCTCTAGAAATTCTAGAAATTCAGCACTAAAGAACTGCAAAGAGGTATCTGAAGGTCTATAAACGACACCAATGATGATACATGCCGATCTTGGGAGACTGATTGATACAAGTAAAAACTCAAATGAAGTTATGTTCCATTTGTTCGAGTCCACAATTGTATATTCGAGTCCATGTTTCAAAAATAATTCCACTCCTCCTCCCTTTTCCCTTCCGGACGATTTCTTTGAATGAAGTCGTAGCCTTCGAGCATAATTCCATCCGAGTTATTAATGCTGGTACTCTGCTGGTTTTTCTAATTGCTTCATACAGACCTCTGTCATCTTTGGAACTTGGTGGTCTGTAACACACACCAACCAGCAATTTGAACTACTTGAATTCAATTTAAATTTTGTCTAAATAAATGTCGCATCATAAGCTTTCCTTAAAATTCTCAAATTGAAAATCCTCCCTTATTACAGCCTTAATACAATTCTTAACGTAAAGAACCACTCCTCCAGCTCCATGACCTTTTGACCCTCCCTGTCTTTTCTCAGTAACTCGCATCCGCCAAGCATTAATTCATAGTTTTGGATACTTTCCTTAGCCTATGTCTCAGTAACACCTCAGTAAGATCACGATTCTCTGTTCCAACAATTAGCTCGAGTTCTGCTCTTTTCTTTGCTCACATACTCCTAGCATTTGCATAAACACATTTTTGCAGTTACATCCTTATCAGGCGAATTTTAAGCAGGTTAAATCCTAACTTTATGTGGATTGAGACATTTATATTTCCATGTAATTTGTTGCATTTAGATCAATTTTTGGTAGTCTCTATCACTTAAAAACATTTGCTTACGTACCCCAAATTATTACTTTTTGAAAACCATAATTAAAGTCATTTAAATAAAATTTTATAACTTTTTACTGTCATTTTGTTCTTCATTTACCAAAGTGTCCATGAAATTTTTCATGCAAATTTGTAATCATTGTGAAGAAATCATGAGTGTAGTAAAGGTACAGATGTCTATTTCGTAAAGAAACTCAGCACAGTGCCAGAAAATACCTAGTTAAATCATAGCCGAATAAAATCCTTAAAGACTCCAACAAGACAGTAACTTCCCACTTTGCATGTCAGCATCATAAGCAATACCAAAACTAATGGATCCGGACTTCTCAAATACGTCGGCAAAAACAAGCACATTGGAGAATTACATCCAGAACTCAAACCGGACAAACGTCAAATATAATTTTTTCGACACACATACAAGAACTCTCCCGAATCACCTTTCTGTTCGACAAAATCCAGAAACCTCCAACAGAAGCGACCAATAAAATTTTGATCGAATTGGGATGCAAAGATCACAAAGTGTCAGGACCCAGGCTATAGAAAACGACATAGACTCGACCTCCAGCGACCGATAACCTCATAAAAAATGATTAGTTATCGGTTGATTCGTTCATCGTACATAAAGCTCACAACACTGATGCAAGTTGAAATTCAAGTAAAAAGTAACAATAGCAAAACAATAGAAGGATCCTGAGAAGAGCTAGCAGCATAACATCAACAACATGAAATTAATTACATTAATCATATTAAAACGACAATGTGTCACATACCACCAAATTAGCTGATTGGTTGCCAAAAATGTAACCACGTGCCATCCCACCCACTGGCTGGATTGCCACCAACAAAATGCTTTCAGTGAAGGTGAACTGATCAAGACCAAACAATCCAACAATCCTTTCACTTGACTCCCATTACGAGCCATGGTTTTTTTTGGGGGGGGGGTGGGGGGGATGGAGAATCCTTCCCCGATCGTAAGCTTACAAGCTGCACAAGAAAATGATTTCCAAAGATGGAATGGAAAACTAACGAAAAAGAATTGAGCAGCAACTCGAGAACCAAACATCAAAATGTTGAGAAATCTTTAAGGATATGCAAATGAAGGAGGTTTCCACACCAACAAGCGCAGTTTTAATGTCACTTAAATTGAAGAGTCCTTCTCTGACGCATCACGAACTAGACGAATAATCTGCTGAGGAGTCACGACAAACAAATCGATCAAAATATATACAAACAAATAAATATCATGAGCAACTGATCCATCAAAAAAAAAAAAATCAAACCAAAGCAAATAACAAAGAAGAATGTAAAGAAAGTCGAGCCCTGCGATGAGTGATTTCGATTCGTAGCACTTTGAAGGTCAGCAACTGATGGTTGTTGTTAATTAGTTACCTTAACGACAAAACAACACAACAACAACAACAGGTGAACCATCAATAAAACAATCCCACATTAAAGCATCACCTATTCCTAAATCATCAACGCAAACAGGTAATCAATTATCCACGATACAATTGGTCGGCTTCCATTTTCGCGGATGTATACCTGTCCGCATCAAAAGGAAGCGTCAAGCTCTTAAATAACAGCGACACGACTATTAAGTACACCTCACGTGCAGAGAAGCGTGACTGATATATTTATATAGTGGATAGAGGCATCATTGTCATGTGACTACAATCACATGTTAATAATAGAAACGACAACAACAATGACAACAACGACAACAATGGCAAGGACAACAGTGCTGATTGGACCTGAGAAACTTCACATGTGGTCACTGCAAAAATATACGCCTACAACTACACACCTCGTCAATGTTATAAATAGCTTCAACAATTATAAATATGACCTCCGAGGTCAGAACAATGATCTCTGATGCCATCATAAATATTGTTTAATTGTAACAACAACAACAACAACAACAACAACAACAACAACAACAACAACAACAACAACAACAACAACAACAACAACAACACCTTATTTACTGCAGATGGTGATCATGAGTTGAGCGACAGTGTGACTGTCGTCCAANAAGATATCAAGACATCAAGATATCAAGATATCAAGACATCAAGATATCAAGACATCAAGACATCAAGATATCAAGACATCAAGTCATCAAGATATCAAGACATCAAGTTATCAAGACATCAAGACAGCAACAACAACAACAACAACAACAACAATAATAATAATAATCTTATTAATGTTATCATCTTAAAACCAAAATTATCATAAAATATCAATGCTACGATTAAATACAATTTAGGGGTGAAAATTTAGGGGTGAAGATCCTCAAAACCGAGGACAAAAAAGTTGATGTCATTTAGACGAAGAATCGACATCTCACGACGAGATCAACAACAACGACAACAACCACAACAAAACATCAACATAACTACTAAAACAAAAACAAGACGTGTTCATCCGACACTGACATCGATCGACGATGTCAGTTACATGACGGTTAGTTACATTTCACGACAAACACGATTCTAAACAAGATTCGCTGCGAGGCAATTGGAAGAATACGGCCCCATGAAACCTTTGTTAGGCAAGTGACCTGATGTTGTTGGAGACTCAATAATAAACTGCAGGCAGTTTCAATAATATTATTAAAAAAAATATATGTAAGACAGAATGTAATATAATAATAATAATAATAATAATAATAATAATAATAATAATAACATCTAATATTACCACAGAAATATATATAGAAACTTGTAGAGCCACATCTAAAAATCAAGCCACCCACAATGTGGCATTAACGACTCATAAAGCGATGGTGCACTGAAACGGCCAAGGTCGTGACCACCGCTGGGAGGCTCGCACGGAAGTCTCGAGAGGTCGTCGTAAATATCGGAGAGAGAAGCTTTGACACGTCTGCCGATCGACATTCCAACGACACGACGAGCGAGGTCGGACGACTGACGAGAATTAAATTAACAGAAGAATCCGAAAAATGCGAAAAGTCCGTTTTTTGCGGGCGGCCGGAAAAATATTTATTTTAATTGTAGATCTTAAAAAATACTTAAACAATTATTTGCACCTGCCAACGACTCGTCTTTGCCACCGAGGAGGCCGTGCAGGACAGTGCAGCTATGATTGGCGACACATTCGGCCTACCAATTTCATGGTACATGACTTTTGAGGCCAGCAAAAAATATATCTTAAGTCTAAAAATAAAAAAAATGGAGATCAAAAATATATATATTAGTGGTTTCTTGTCTATGGCGAGCACCGTCTGAAATCTTTGCTGTTAATACTTAACGATAAATGGGGAGCCATAAAAATAAGTATTTAATTAAGTAAATTATTCTGTATTCGTTAGATATTACTATATTATATATTCTTGCAACAATAAGTTATTTTTATGCTGACATCACTGACATGCAAGTGATTAGCAGACAGAAAAACATGAATAATTCAAATTGTGTTAATTAAAAAGAATAATAATATTAGAATTAATAAAAAATCATTTAATTTATAAAAAAATAAATCCAATTACAAAGGACAAGTGCAACTACACAACTGAAAATGAATGTCTGAATGACTGAATGAATAGATGAGTGAATGATTAAATGACTGAACGAGTGAGTGAATGAATGTAAGACTGAATGAGTGAATGAATGAATGGAACTTTCTATGTGAACATCTCACAAAATTCCACCTTGTTCAAAAGCATCCGGGTCAAGATTGCATCTCGTTGACTTCTGCACCAGAACAAACAAAAATCAAAATATTGCCTAAAAGTACACCAAAGCAGTTCGTGAAACTTTCCAGGAATAAATTAAAACCGGTAACAAAAAGGAGTAATGAAACGACGTGCTGCCTCTCTGCTAAACAAAACTCGTCTGCACGTCCGAGCCGTTGCAAGCAGATCGAGCAGACGACACCAGCTGCGAATAGGTGAGCTTCCTTTTGAGGATATTTCCACATCTGTCCATCGCCAGGACCCCCACGTCGTCCTCGCCGGGCGGCGCCAGGGACAACATCTCGGTCGGGTTCAAGGCGAAAGACGTCGCGATGGACCGGGCGGACGGATTTCGGGCCTTCTCGTCGGGCTCGACGGTTCCGACTCCGTTTTCCGGTCCTCCGTCCAAATCCAGTTCGGGGGCGAACTCGTAATGATGGAAAACCATCCCGTCGAGGACCGTCCTCAACTCCACGAGGTACAATCCGCTCGCACAAGTGATAACAAACCTGAGCACGAAAAATGACGAACGAAAACAATTTACGAGAAAAAGTAAATATTTGCACAAAGCTTTGTGGATGAAGGTCCAATAATTGAAAGTACAAACCCATCCATGGAGGGAAGATTAGCAGACGGAATGTCTCGATGGTTGTTGAACCACCTGGATAAACAGAACATGGAGACTGAGCACGATAACGAAAGGTTCGAATTAATTTCTTTAATTTTAATTACGATTTAATGACAATAAATTATTATTAATGGCAATTATAATA
Source organism: Hirudo medicinalis (assembly GCA_011800805.1). Lineage (NCBI taxonomy): Eukaryota > Metazoa > Annelida > Clitellata > Hirudinida > Hirudinidae > Hirudo > Hirudo medicinalis. Next base: position 28,599 of record MPNW01000671.1, on the reverse strand, counting down.
ATAACAAAATAATAACAATTATAACAAAAAAAACAGTTGTAGTTAGAACACCAGTTACATCCATTAGCAACCACAGACATCCAGTGAATCAAACATCGAACAAAATGAAGCCTCAAACCGACCTACTTCCACCTATCCACTAAGTATAATCGTATAATCTAACTACATCGTATCAAACGAGAGCTCGAGACAGGGGCGACCTACTTGTGGCAGTTGAGTAGAGCGGCAGACGATCTGTACCAATGTGCCCCTCCGTCTGCATACCTCGTCTCCTGAAATCTCTCGAGGCAGTCGGGGAGTTTCAAAACGCTGTCGCAATCTTCCCTCGTGCCGGACGACACGGAGTAGAACGACGAGGAAGCAGAGTAGAAAGAGGATGAAGAGGAGGACGACGACAACGAAGAGGAGGAGGAGGAAAGCTTCGATTGGCCAGAGACGATCGTCATGGAGAGGGTGACCTCTGGGCGACATAATTACAGAGTTAATTATTCGTGGACCTCGTTAGCTTAGCTTAAATGGCACCATTTGTTCATGAGCCCACAAGCAACCTACTGGACTTTTTCGAAGACACGTTGAAGATCCTCTCCTTCACGACCTTCCTTCCGTCGATCCTCAGAGAAATCTCGAGTGTCGTCTCGGACCCGTCTCCATTCCTGGTCACGACCTGGGTGGTCCTGGAACCGTCGTAGTCGCTGAACGTCGTCATGTGCGACGACGCAACGTTCATTTTCTTGAACGACGTCTCCACGACGACCAAAGGCTGTCAAGACGTCGATGTCGATTAAACGAAAGCAAAACGAAAGCCGAGCAGGAAAATAAACTCGGTCCGACCCCGTGTCAAAGTGCAACACCTCGAAACGTAGCACCGGGGAGGCCCCTGGGGGTTGAAACGTAGCACCGGGGAGGCCCCGGGAATTGAAATCAAACAACTCTTCTCGAGTAATTTTTTTTTTACAAAACAACTCTTGGATGTTTTCGCCTGCAATTGCAACTGGCTTCGGGCTCTGTTTTTGCTGTGTGCTTTAATTAATTAATTAATTAATTAACCTCATGTCGTCACACGCACGCACACCCCTAATCAATGTCCTGATTTACGTGCTTTGGAGCTTGTTTTCTTTCCTCCTTTATTTAGATGCTGCACAGTTGCTTACAAATGTGCACACATTGTTTGCTGACATTTGCACTACTGCATCTGGTGCAACGGAATTGTGATGTCTTAGATTGTTGTGATGTTGTCATGTTGTAATGTTGTGATGTTGTAATGTTGTCATGTTGTAATGTTGTCATGTTGCAATGTTGTCATGCAGTAATGTTGTGTTGTTGTAATGTTGTGATGTTGTAATGTTGTAATGTTGTGATGTTGTGGTGTTGTAATGTTGTAATGTTGTGATGTTGTAATGTTGTAATGTTGTAATGTTGTGATGTTGTGGTGTTGTAATGTTGTGATGCTGTGACTTGGTTCTGTGAAATTGGCATCAATACAAGTTTTTGTGATTTGATCTCTATTATGACCAAAAGCGTTTGTTTCATAGCTACCAAGCCAAGTGCGGTGTTGATGATGATGTTCTTAATGGCAGATAAAAATTAAAAATCACATCGAAGAAGTAATTTACCGACCAATGGCTTAGATCCCTCGTAGAAGTTGAGATTATGTCTTGCCCTGTGTAAGGGGGATTCGTCGTTGGGGTGGCATTTGGAAGTTCTCCCGGGGGGACAGCACGGCTTCGGGGATCCGTCCATTACGGACTTCCTGCTCGGATCTTTCTGTTCGATATCGTTCGATTATTACGATCGCAATGCGAGTAAATGTCAAAAGGCTCGTTAGTGCTCACGTTCGTCGACACGTGACATCTCGGGCTGGTCGGCAGAGAGGAACATTTGGGACTGCCCGGATTCATGAGGTACGTTGATGACGGAGATTCATCATTGAGCGAGTAGTTCGACAGTGGTGATGATGACAGAGGCGATATGAAGGAAAGCGTCGAAGTCGACGAAGGAATGTGGTGGCAGGAAGCGAGTGCCCTGTAAAGGTCGTCAAACCCCCGAGCCATGATGCCGGTGGAGGTGTGGGCTAGGTCGAACGTGTGGCTCAGTTCGTGGAGGGCTGCACCGAGACCTGTGGAGTAGTTGGCCCAAAGAAATTCCCTAGAGATATAAAATGGATTTTTATATGGATGTTTCAATTTAATTTATTTTAAAAATTCATTTAAACACACAATAACATAAAATAATACTTACTAATCAACAATATGATAACTATAAATATAACGTTATAATTATAATTATGAAACGTTCGAATGTCCAGCAACACATCACTTTTAGAGCTTTAAAAAATCCCAAACATTTCTAGAAATCAAGGCAGCAGACAATTTGATACATTGCAAGTGACATGCCTGTAGGCGCTGTCATCCATAAACCTTGTTCTGTCCATCTTCCTGTTGTCCGAGAACCTCAAGGGAAGTTCCTCCAGCGAGGCGGCCCAGCAGTGAAGGGTCCCCGTGCCGTAGAGGGCCAGTCCACCCCCTCCTATACGAACCAATGTAACTTGCAAATTATTGTGTTTGTTGCACTTTTTTTTTAAATAATTTATTTAAAATAATATCAGCACAATTATTAGAAGTACTTCATCAAAACATGTTGGCCGAACGAGTCGCGTTCATGCATAACGTTTCGTGTTCGAAACCCAGCCTGCACTGCCACCAGCCTCCTTGGGAAGGAGCGCTATATAAATGAAGTACATTTACATTACGTTACACTTATTTAATTACACTCGAAAAAATTCCTACATTTTATCGTTTAAATTATTGATTTCAATAAGTTGATTGATTTCAATTAATATTACAATCGTCAAGTTTGAATGTGAAACAAGTGCGACGACGAAGTCACGAACCCAGTGCCGTGTGACCTTTCGTCATTTTCAGGATTTCGTCGTGACTCGAAGGGGGCAAATGTCCTTCGGGCGGGCAGTACCTTCGAATCGAACGACAATTCCTTCTAGTTAAATCATGCACTCAAGCAGAAAAATTATTTATGCAGTGGAATTACATGTCACCTAAATGCTGAACTGAGCTTCACGAATTTTCCTGGATATTTTGGTTGTAAAAGGAAAATTTGAAAAGGAAATTAGATGTAATTATTCATTTTTGAGCTTAAAAAGGTTTTTGAGCTTGAAGGTTTTTGAGCTTGATTTTTGAGGTTATTGTAAAAGATGTTTCCATATTCAAATTTTTTGTAATTACATCACACACACCATGACTTCAAGCATCCCAGACACAAGTCAAGCCATCTTGACATAGCAGACAAATCATGGTGATAACAAAAAGAAAAGGCAAATGAGGTTTTAAGATATTATTCAACATCATGTGTAACAAACATGTACCTGCTTTGTTACTGCATTGTTACAACATGCATATTGGCCTTACATGTCCTTGCATACTGTCCTTGGGTTGACTAAATACCAAATAATTCACTTATCTTCATTTAACATAAAACAGAAAATAGATGTGTGCATCTATATGTTCCAAGAAGCTCCTATCTCCTCCTCGAAGGGTGAACAGTCGCAACGTGACATTTGCACACATCATTCTTTCTGCCATTTCTAGGTCAACTATGCTATTTCCAATTTCCAACCAAATAAATAAATGTACAAATAAGTAGAAGCAATGAATCCTGAGGGATAACAAACTCTTGCCTTAATTAATGATTTGATTTAATTAATGATTTGATAAAATTGATTAAATAAAATTTTAAAAAGAATAAAAGTAAATTGATTCAAAACTTTTGCTTGTGCTGGAGTGTGGTTTATCTAGATTTGTTAATAGCTACTTAAAATGCCCGAAAGGAAGGGAAACGTCACCTCTTGACCTTGTTTAATCACATACATTTCACCACAAATCGTAAAAAGCTGCTGAGTCAATCACACCGAAGACGATAAATCATAAATACGTGAATTGGATTCGACATGCCCAGAGACTAACCAATGAAACTGCTAAAGAAACTGACCAGCAACAAGGCACTCATCAAGCTCGAAGATTAAGTCCTACAGATGATTGGAAAATCTTTGTTGGAGAATGGCATGATTAGTCCTTCCGGACGGCACTCACTTAACATGAGTCTGAGAACTGCTGTAAGAATTGTCCTATGACTCTGATCTAATGCTTGATTTGATGGCACAGCAGGAGCCATTGTTAAATTCAGATCAACAAGCTATCGATTGAATGAATGACAATGATGCAAGAGACAAAGCTGGAAGACCGGCCCTGACTTATCAACTGACTTATTGAACTTATCAACATCCAATCAGTTTAAAAACATGGTGGCCGCCAGTTCAAAAGGTGAAATAACATCTCTCAAGTCATTTCATGTATAGGTCAGCAGAACGTTGAAGGCAAATATATCTCCTTTGGTTACATCAACAGAACAGCCCCTCCCTTCGTCATTTTCCTCCATGGACCATGGAATTCTAGTAGTTGAAAGACAACAAACAGAATAGCATGGCAACGCACATTTTTGAAGATAATCTAAAGCTTTTGGAGTACCACATCAACACCATGTTTGATAACAGCATGCTGGGAGTGCCAAGGGCCACTCAGAAATCTGGCCATAACCTCAAGTCAATAAAATAGACACTGGTCAGCAAAGCAGGCAGAATGAGAGGAAACTTGATGGGTAGAAGAGTGTGCCATAACTGTCATCACCCCTGATCCTATCCTTAAGCTCGATGAAACTGGTGTTCAAAGAAATCATAGAACAGATTCTGACCTATCCTGAAGTAGTCATGCCATTTAACATAGAATCACTGACAGAATTGGTGACAAGTGGACCCAATCATTACCTGGGCTCAGTTAATAATCAGGAAAAATGGCGAATGCATTAACCTGAGACTTCATCCAGATCCAAGTAACCTACATCTTGAATATGGAAAGACATTAGTGGGATGATGATCCATTATTTGTAATTGTCAGCCTTCCTTGCACAAGATGACTACGATGTGTCGTAAAGATAAGGTCATGTCGGGCTCAACCTTTAGGCTAAACCTCACTGTCCCAATGCCGACTTTAATGGGGACAGAAATGAAGCTTCATTTGCTCCAGAGTTTAGACAAGGCAGAGGTCGTGAAGCTTGTCAGGATGATCGTGATGCCCCAGTCCAATGAGCCAGTCATGGGTATCATCCAAGATACCTTGACTGGCGTCGAGGAATGAATTCCCGACTAAAGAAGAGATGATGAACCTGCTTATGCACTTTCCCGACTGGAATGGGTGACTCTCATGACCAGCGATCTTGAAACCTGTTCCTCTGAACAGCTAAGCTCTGTTCTCAGTTCCCATTCTGGGCAAGGCCAATTGTCTGAAGAATTTAGATAAGTATGACAAATGGATGACACCAAGCAACATAACAGTTCCCGTTGAAAATGAAGAACTACTCAGTGGTACCCTAAGTGCTTCTGAAGATTCACTCATGCATGTTGTCTACCTGGAAGAAGGATACAAAAAGGCTGCCAAATTTTACTTTAACATTCAGTTGGACGTCAACCAGTGGTTGCAGATAGGCAGTCACAGTGTCGGTGCATCTGATGTGATCGCCAATGGTAAGACATACCAGGATGTCCGTGATCTTATCGTGAAGCCCAAGAAATACATTACTGGCATTACAGAAAATTCACACCGCAGCATGCTAACCAAACTGACTCGTTGTACCCTCAGGCAGACATACGAAAGCAAGGTAAACATTTTTCTCATCGAGGCAAGAGACAAAGCCAGAAGACTGGTCCAGAAAATCTTATCGAAGTCTAATCAGTCTACAAGCAAGGTGGCTGCCAGTTCAAAAGGTGACAGTAACAAAATCTCCCAAATCATTTCTTAATTTCCAAATCATTAGGACAGCAGAATTTGAAGGCAAATGTATCTACTTTGGTTACACCACCAGAACAGCCCCACGCTTTGTCATTTTTGACCATGGACCTGAAGCTAGAGGATTCGAGGAGAATTCGTACCTTGCTGGTTAAAATTCATCGGAAATTTCCTTCCATGCCATGGTAGGAAAGATCAGCTGATTCAAATCATGTATGTGGAGGATGGACTCGTTGGAGAATGGGTTGAGTTGCAGAATCTACTTCCACTTAACTTGAACAACAAGGCACTCGACAACAGTTGCAAATTTACACTCGATGACAAGAAATTGAAGAAAGTCCTGCACAAGAGTATCATAGATGACTTGAGCGAAGATAGTCATGCAATTCAAGTCTTCGAAAAAGAGAACACATTTATGTGTCTCTCTGTCCCAAGGGCTCCTCCCAAATGGTGAATGGTAGCAACTTGAAATTTGCAAACATAATTCTCTACCATTCCTACAGATGATCAGAAAATCTTTGATCTTGATTGGCATGATAAGTCCTTCAAGACAGCACTCACTTAACATGAGTCTGGAACTGCTGTGAGAATAGTCATGTGACTCTGACCTAATGCTTAATCTTTTAGCACGGCAGGAGCCATTGTTAAATGCAGATCAACGATCTATCTGTCGAGAAGTTCTGCGGCACCACGACAAGAGTGAAGGTAGAATTATTTTTATCTGTGCCTGGAGGAACATGGCTATCCGGTAGAATTTTGGAATTCACTAAATCCCGGTGGCATTACCTTGCATAGATTAGTGCTGAAAGTTAGGTGTCCAATTATGCTACCACATAATTTAGTTCGAAGCTATGCAATGGGTCCAGACTGATAGTTAAGACTTTGCACAATTACATCGTCGAAGCAACCATCATATGGCCTGTACGAAGGCAAACACATCCTAATTCCACTTTCATTCCGAACGACTTGCCATTTTCGTTCAAACGATTGCAATTTCCTGTTTGACTTGCATTTGCAATCACGATCGGTGAGGTGCAAGGGCGATCGCTCGAAGTCACAGGCTCGGATTTGACCGACGAGTGCTTCTCTCGTGGACAGCTGGACGGTGTGTGGGAATGTCGATGGCGAGAGATCCCTCGACAAGAGAGTAAAAATATTGTTTATAGCCAAGTATTGAAATAACTTTTTAATAACTTGGATGAATAAAATTAATTATAATTAATAAAAAGTGAGTTCGAACATATCATGGGCCGGGCCGGGTTAATAAAGTTAGTCAACCTATAAAACCGGTGCTTGCTTATCAAAACAATAACTACATTAACTACACCATAATCAATAATTTCATCCAAATGATACATCGCATTAATTTGACAATGCATCCTTCGAGAATGTCCACAAGTACCTTCAATGCAACCCACCTCGTGAAGGACATGAATGCAAACCATTTGCACTGATTCTTGTTCGAGAACTGATCACTGGACATCAATTCCCGGGCAAAGGTCATCCAAAGGTCGCTGCCACTCAACCTGTGGACCTCGTTCAGCATCAGCTTGCTCTTGAAAATGTGGCAGCACGGAGACGTTGTCTGGTGGAGGTCGCTCTCCAAAGCAAATGTCTTTCTTTTAAAACCTGAGTACAATTACATTATTGTCTTTAATAAAATTTCTACCTAGTTATTGGTTATAATGTAGTTGGATCAAGTTACTATTTTTTAAAACCAACAAATATACTTAAGTTTTTGTTGGCTATGAGAAACCATTGCAATTCAGAATGTCAACATCAGTATGATCCATTTCATTCATACCTTGTTCGTATAATTTCTCAGCAATAAAAGACTGCAGCAACTTGACCGACAGTGTGATCCTCTTTATGGCACTCTCCACACTACAGTCCTCCTCCTCAGGACCCTTGCAGATCAAAGACATAAAATCACCACCACATCTCATCAAGTAATGGAATGAGCCAACCTGAAAACGGCCCGAATGATCACTGCAGATGATATAAACTGGACGCACGAAATGCGAGTACCGGGGGGCGTCGTAAATAAGCGAGATTTTTAGGTCCATGTCTGAAGTCTCGTTGTGCACTAGACTCAGGAAGAACTCATTTTCTCCAGGTTGCAAATTGACAAATATCTTGAACCGTCCGTTGCAAACAGGCCATGTGTTTATAAGTTTACCGTTCTGCTTGACAAAGATGAAATTGTGATGGCTTGTGATGTGTTGCTTGACTGAACCGATTAGTAACGGTAACGAATAACTCAGACGTTCTCCTTCGCTAACGTTTTCGACCGAAATCACCGACATTTTTGGTCAAAACACGCGCCAAGCAAGACCCACTTCGTAAGCCAACATCGAGACTAACTGAATCCGGCCTTTATTTGTGCTCGATTCGATTGCAGCGACTAACATACGCTGCGACTTGGCAGCCGAACAAAACCGAAATATTGCAAATGTCGATCAGAACAAGTTCATCTCATCTTTTATTGAACCAACAAAGTCTTACAAACGCCCCAATCGTGAAGACTGATGGCACCTAGTCGGCGGAGTCACGCATTGCTTTCAGCTGAGAAGGCGAACGTTACGTCACCGAAATCATCTGGATTTAGCAGCGGGTCCTAAGAATAGAATAAAAACATGATTTAATAAAAACTACAGTATCGAATTGCACAACAAAATTGGTTCCAACCAAAACGGAAAGATCCGGATTCGGACCTGAGATGTGTTTCCAGTCTAATAATTCGTCCATGCAAGAGTTTTTCTGACACGAATAAATACCGATCTCAAAATAAGAAATCATTCATAATTTAAAAAAAAAGAGACAAACCTTCGTTGGTTCGAAAATTAGATTTGAAAACATTTTCTTGTTTTCGCCGAAATGTCTGTCATTTTCTAGATTCTCCAGGTTGTCTTCCAGGCAGCAGTTACAAGAAAGCATATCATGGGTCATGCAGAAGCTGGCAGTGTTCACAGGACTGAACAATTCCTTCAATTGCTCCATGGAAAAAGATGGAAGACTCTTGGAATCTGCTGACTTTAGGTCAACCACAACACCGCTCAGACCCTGCTTTGTGACTTGACGTTGGTACATTCGCTCCTCGATGGTGTTACTGGAAAGCAGACGATAAACAAACACCTTTCGCCTCTGGCCGTCCCTCCAAATCCGAGCCATGGCCTGTGAAGTAGGCAATTTGAATGATTAATGGATCAATAAAGTTATGAAATTAATTTTAAATTTACTGTAATACTTGTTAATTAATTCTAATTAACATGCAAAAGTCTCACCTGAAGGTCGTTAGCAGGGTTCCAATCAATGTCGAAGAGGACCAACCTGGAGGCACCGATCAGGTTCAGTCCAACCCCTCCTGCCTTTGTGCTCAGAAGGAAAACAACTGAAATATTAAAGATGATTACAATGATAATGATGATGATGATGATAATAATGATGATGACGACGACGATGATGATATCGATGTTGATGATGATGACATAGATGTCATGAATGTGATGAAAACAAAAAGCGAACAAACAATCATTGAATGCAGGATTGTTGAACCTATCCACTGCCTCTTGCCTCTTCGTCGTGACCGTCTTTCCATCCAGACGCAGAAACTGGTAGTTCCTCAGCTTGCACAGGGACTCGATCAGATCCAATGTCTAGAGATATAAAACTATTTACGCTCGACTATCACAAATGACGAGAGCGGTAAATTGATGAAGAATGTCTGAGCGTTTGTAATACCAAGCAATTTCTAATTCTGATTTCAAGTCTCCATTGAAAATGGCAATTAATGCTGACAAGATTTGTACTGTTATCAATGACAACAATAGCATTGTCATTGTAATGCTTTGTTATTACATTATTATTATTATTATTATTATTATTATTACTATTATTACTAAATATTATGTTATTAACGTTATTATTATAAAACGGTATTGTTATTATATTATATTATATATTATTGTTGTTATTATTATTATCCATAGAAGGTATCACTGACTTTTGTGTAGTTGGAAACAACAACAACTTTCCCTCTTTTCTCCTCTCTCGCGAACGACTTCAACAACGTCGACAGCACTTTCATTTTGCCTCCCATCAGCAGACGAGTCTCGTCATCCAGGAAGTCGTACTCCGCTGGATAGCTGGAGAGCATGCCATCGTAAAGGGATGACTCCTGGGTGGTTCGAAGGATGGAAAGATATCGAGTCGGAACAGAAATTTGTTGTTTCAGTACAGAAGTTGCAATTTGAAATTGGCTATTTTAAGCTAATTTATTGCCATAGCCAAATTACAAAAAAAAAGCTACTCTGATTATTGTAGGAAAATAAACATAATATTCATTAAAAACTAATTAGAGCCATTCATTACCTGAACATCATAATCATTATCATCATCGTCGTCAAGTCTCCCATCTCTCGAGCTTCCTTCACGAGACCTTTGACAAGCTTCGTATATTAGGTCCTGATGGTTGCACAACTTCCTCAGTGCCGAAATGCAGGCCAAATGTTGATGCGAAGAAGAGGAAGATGATGACAACAACGACGACGACGACGATGATGATGATAATGAGTGCCTGCAGAGACAAGATTTGATGGCTTTCGAGTTTACGAGCTTATTGTACAACCTCAGTTGCAATGGGGACAGAGAGCAGAAGAGGACGATGTCGACTGCATTTAAATGTAATTTGAATATTACGATGTAATGCAAATGCATCGTTAATATTCATTATTATTCATTCCAGCCAATCAATAAAGGTGGCAGTCTCACCTTTGGGCGGCAAGTATTTATTATTAATCTCCTGAGTCCTCCTCAGAATCAGTTGGTTCGTGATCTGGTTCAGCTGGAAGGCTCTTTCCTGCCCGAGGTGGAGTTCTTCAGCGGAGGCTTTCGACTGCCTGGAAGCGAGGATCGGGTTTTCGAAGACGTGTCTGAACGAAGAGCTGGAGCCTGAAATAATTTCGGACGTGACGTCGGATTCGGCAGAGATGTCAAAGTTCAGATACGCATGACTAATTAAATTAATTGTTGAAGATCGTCATTATATCAAAGCAGACGAGACTCGCCCAAAATGTCGGGGATGCAGAAGTCGACGAGGTTGTACAGCTCTTGAAGATCATTCTGTACTGGAGTACCAGTCAGGATAATCCTCCTTCTTATGTTCAATCCCTTGATGCTCTGAAATCCATGCCATAGTAATGTTAAGGCTGATCATTAAATGATGACGATAATGTCGATGATAATTGTTGAATCAACCTGGGTCGTTTTATTGACAGAGTTTTTGAGTTTGTGTCCTTCGTCACAGACGAGAAGATCGAATTTGATGTTCTTGACGGTCTCGACGTTCCTGACGAGCATGTCGTAGGAAATTATCATCACCGGGTGGCTTGTCAAGTGGACGAAGTCCTTGAATCGATATCAAGAAATAACGAATCATCATCAACACTAACCACAATCACATGACCAAAGACACTCAAACCTCGACTTTGTTCTGTGGTGAGACGTCAAAGACTGCCAGTCTCTCACTGGACAACCACTTTTTAAACTCCTTCAACCAGTTCTTGAAAAGATAGGCAACCATTTAAACTCAATTATCAAACAATAAAATAAATATTGGATAATTTTTATTAGTCATTTAAATTATAACTGACAATAACTAATAAATATAACTTATTTAGTAACTAAAAATTATTAATTCTCCTGAAAACCTTCACCTTCACCAAACTTCCAGGAACGACGATAAGGACCCTCCTCAAAACTGGTTTTCCACCGTAGGGTCCTTGTTTGTAAAGGGTCCAAATCAATGATATACACTGGATGGTCTTGCCCAATCCCATCTCGTCGGCCAGGATGGCTCCGCCCTCCATTCCGGATGAACGAACAGATTGATTCATTCCGAGGATGCATCTAAAATCATAAATACTGGTAATTAAAACTCGCAACTAATGCTTGGCCAATCACGTTGCATGCCTGTACAGGAAAGCCACACCCTCCTTCTGGTGGGGTCTGAGATGTCTGGCAATGAATGGATCGACCCAGACGTCCTCTACCGCCTGTCCTTCCCGGTTGTTGTTCCACTCGTGACTTCCAGAGGGTCTCGGCAGCACGAAAGCATCCGGCGGCGGGGTCTTTGGTGTAGGGATCGATGTCTCCTGCGAGAAGAATATTTAATTATTATAATTTGTGTATTAGATTAGGAATTTCTTGAAGTTGTATTTATTTATTATTTATTATTAAGAATTATTTGAAGTTCGAATTTGAATTTATTTCAATTGAATAACCAGTCATCGATAATAAATATGTTTTAAATGTAAATATTAAATTATTAATTTAATTATATTATTAATTAACAATTAAATATAAATATTCAATTAAGTATTATAAATAAATAAATATATAATAAATATTAATTAGACCCCTCTATTTTAAGTGCAGTTTTAGAAATGCAAATGTTACCTTTGCAAGTGAATTGTTACTCGATTTCAGAGGCTTTACAAATGGCTTAGAGATCCCTGCAATTACATTGGTGCAAGAGGTATGCGTTACTTTTTACTCGAGTTTACTAATAGAAATATATAATTTTGTTATTGATAAATAATGTAAAAAAAAAGGTCATGCAAAAACAGCCAGTGCGACCTTTACCGGGCCTACGCCCGACGTTCTCGTCGACTTCGGATTGCAAGGAAAAACATTTTCCACTGTCGAATTTCTCTGCCGACATCCTCTCCATGATCTGTTGGGAAGTCAAATTGAAAAGCGTTTTTAAATTATTGAGTATACTTCACAATAACTCCACGTGAAAGAAAAAATAAATCATGTGATAATAATTATGTTGTCGTGCAGGTCGGTCGAACGGGTTATGTTCCTGCGTACGGCAGTAATGGCAACATTATTCCACAATTTCCAGCCACCTCCACCTCCTTAGAACCGATGATCAGGGTCCGTCCCTCGCCAAGATCGGCCAACTGGCTGGGTTTGTAGCCAGAGGTGTGGCCTATTCTGAATGGGGTGGGATTGAATCGTCAAATAAAAAATTATTCCGATCGGAAAAAGTGAACATCGACGACCGCAGAATGAAATAGAATTTCAATTAAAGTGGACGACGAACAAATCAAATTTGGGTGCCGTTCGATTAATTTGATGCTTATGGTATTTATAAACGAAAATACTATTATTATTATTATTGTTATTATCATTGTTGTTGTAATTATTATTAGCATCATTATTATTATCATCACCATCATCATCGTCATCATCATCATTACTATTATCATCATTGTTATCATCATCATCATCATCATCACCACCACCATCATCATTATTATTAATAAAACAAAAATATTGAAGCAGTTCGACCGACTCTTTTCCCTCTTCTGCATCGAGGAGGTACAAGTTGGTCCCTCTGACTTTCAGGATTGCTGAAGAAAATTATCATATTTGTGATTAATATCCATTCATAATTAACAATATGATGCAATAACAATTTATCATGTTATATTGTATAACTTAATATTACATAGATAAATAAGTATTATAACTAACAATTAAAAGTAATTATAAGTAGTTACTTTTATATTCATAAATTATTATAATAAAATATCATGTAAAAGAATCACTCAAGTTCATAAATTTTAGATTTAATGGTAAATCACTAACCATCTCCCTCCCATGTTTTGTGCTGCATTGAATAAAATCAAAATATGTCCATTACATCGCATCATGTTCATCGATAATGCATTTGCAATTCAATTTGTTCGGCTGTTTAAAAGCGATTTTGAATCTAATTTAAAACTCTTAACGAATGCAATGTCCACCTTCTTCTTGGAGAGTTTGCACCAGACGACATTAAAGTACTCGATGGAAGGAGTTTGTTCGTTCGAGTTGCCGTCCATGACTTGTTGCTGCAAAGTTCCAGTGGATTCTCGGATGAAGTGGGAATGGCCGACATCAACTAAATTGATATACAAATATTGACAGATATAAATGATATTATTAATGTTCTTATTTGAAAACATCAGCATTGCATTTCATTAAAAGAAACTTGTGCATTGATTATATGAATCTTTACTTTGATGGTATCTTATTAAAATTAATAAAATAAAAAAAAAACTGTTCCATTTTGTTTGACAGATTCTAAACATGATTAATTCTTAACCTTGTCTACTTGGCTCCTGTTGCCTAAAATCCTGCAAACCATCACTCAGATAGTCATCTACTTCTTCAGACACCAATGATTGCTGACCAGAAATTAATTTCAGAATCTCCTCGTCGCTCCTGATTATAGGCCTGTTTGAAATCTCGTTAACTGGTTCTGCTATTTGAAGTTCTTCCTTCTAACAATAAAAATTCATAACCGTTCCCTTGTTAAGAACTTTCAATAATGGAAAGAAAAATAAACAACCTCTCTATCGTTCAAGTTCAGATATGGCGTAGAAAATCTTGGACGTTTACTCGTAGAACCGATTTGGCTTGGAGCAGATGATTTCCTCATTCTTCGGATTTCGCGGTTTAATGTAAGTCAATTTGAACTATGTCTTATCGAGTTTATTGGGAATAATCATCGGTCAATAAACTGTGAAATAAACAACTCAATAATCGAAGACCTAAAATTACCTATCGAACATTGCTAGTATTGTTTTGATTTTGGCGCTGCTCCCAGTTTTAACATTTAATTGAAAAAGTAACACACATTCAAAAGGCGCCAAATATTACATTTAAAAAGGCGTAAGATAATTATTCGGTGAATTAAAACACTTATTATAAATATAGCTCTTTCAGCTCATTTTCAAGTCCCTCCAGGGTGTGTACCGGCCTTTCTCTCGCACTGCACATATTCCTGCTAGGCACGGGCTCAGATCAGCAACCAGGGTCTCCCTCATCAAATAATCTGCCCGACGTGCGACACTGGATGGCAGGTCTATAGATGAAAACAGGCCCGCAGATCTGGAATAGACTCTTCCTTCGATTATCAACATTGATCCAGCCAGATTTCACTCCGTCCTCAAAACTTTCTCTTCAGAGAAAGCTTCCTTCCCTCTACATTAGTGGTCTTGAGGTTCTGTTGAACATAAGCCACTCTAATCAAACTCTGTACCGTTATAGTTATCGTTCAGTGGTAGAATCATTTGCATGAAAATGACACTGTTAAAGCCAACACGGATCTATTAACCCAAACAACCAGAAAGGTTGACTTGCAAGAAGTTAGTTTAATTTAGAAAAGCGAACAAAAAGGTTATCAGATGACATCTATCGTCAAGTCTGTCAGCGGCAGAAGAGATACACCCCGGCTCATGGTTAATATCTCCCCGGTGACAAATTTCTCTATAAATCCCTGGAACAAACTACTACTTTTTACTTGCTAAACTAGATTTGAAACTATTTGAAACTTAAATAACGGTAATGGTCAGAATAATCTTATTTTAATTATTATTATTTTGCATTTCTACTTATTTGGACCGTTAAATGGCATTATAGAAATGTCACGTTTACTTGATTAAGTCAATTTAATCTAATATAAACACTATTTGTGGGACGATTTATTTGCTGATCAATATTCAAGAAATGCATATGACTTCTCACTCTGCGCAATCACATTAAACTTTTGTTGGATGTCATTTCGTTGGAAAGTTTGAAGATTGGTGACGATAACACTGCAAGTTAGTATCTTATTCTTTCAAGAGCTTGAATTGTGATTATAGAAGGTGTTCGACAACTTAACAAACAATTTTCATTCGGGTCGGGTGATGACACGAAAGATATTTTGTGGGAAATCGTTTCGAGGGTTGTTAAGAATCGCGTCAGACATGTGGCCTAGTCGGACATGGTTTCCAAACAGATACCCATTGAGGAATTATATGACATTTTTATTAGGTAATACATTTCAGCCTTATTATTTACCGAAGCACTTTAATTGTTACGAAATGGCACGAATAACGGTTGCGTAATAATCCAATCACTACCTCGTAATTGAAATCGTAAAGTTGGCACATGTATGCAATAAATGCAGAATGTCTTTCTTAAGTGAGATATGTTATGTAATGATTTAGAAAACTAATGGTTATATATTATTAAAAGTTTAAGGCCTACAGATAAAGCTGTGGTGGTTTAATTTAGAATTCTACACCGCAAGAGTAAGACGATTTTATAGCATTACTTACTAGGTCATCTTAGCAATACAAAATATCTAGTTTGGGCGAATCTGGTGATATCTAAGCCGCGAGAGTAGCATTTTTAAAGCAGTAAAAGTAAAATGATTTTAAACGCAATAAAGAATATATATTCTCTTTGGCTTGCAAAGTCTTCCTTTGAAGTATGTTGAAATAAAATTTAAAGGACATTAAATTCTTTTTAATTTTACATCTTAAATTTATCTAAAAATTACGGTAAGCAAAATTTAATTGCAAAATCACTACTTTTGAAGAAATGATTTATTGAACTTACTGATGGTCAATTTTAAAATCGGCGCTTCGTTTAAATTACATTGGGCAACACAATACGGGAGCGATTATATGAATTGTTTTGAGTACCTTTTAATACGGAAGGTAATTGCGAAGTTAATTGCACTAGAGCTGAATTAATAAAATATAAAAAGCGGCTTTGATCTTGTGATGAATTAAACGGTCACTGAGAAGGTTCTGCGGCTCGAATGTGCCCCGCTTTGACAACTAGCCTCATTTTTTTCAACTTTGATTGTTCTAGCTTGTTGAAGTTTTAGAACATGAATATAGAGCGACAAGAGTCCAGGGATTCGCTGGCTTCATTGAGATCAGAAAGTAAGTTTCTAAATTAAAATAACTCGTATTTATATAAGTTATATTTATGATGTAGGATTTATTCTTTTCAAAGCTAGAGATGCTAACACTTGCAGTAGTGAATTATATAATGAGATTAACGTTTATTAATAATTGCTTATTGTTTATATCTTTAAAGACCTAGGCAATAAATGCAGCAGTGAGTCACCAGAAGGGGATGTGTCATCAAACTCCTCCTATTCAACAAACATAGAATCCAACTTCGATAGGGAGGAATTCGTGAACAACTGCCTGAACCAGCTTAGTAGAAATCGACACAGTGTTCAGATAGACAGCTTTCTCCAAAGCTTTGAAAGTCCTCGCCCCAATGGTCCCAGTTGCAGTTCCAGAAATAATTCTGCATCTAAAATCAAAAGGTTGGATGAGTTGCCACTTCCTGACTGCTCTCCAATCGCTCGAAACTCGGACGTGTTCAACGGGACCTTTATCCGTGGGACGCCAAGGCATTCCATTGATTGGATCGACAGAACCTTAAGAAGGAAGTCACATTCAGTCTCTGGTCATGAGAAATGGTTCGATGAGATCGTTTCCCCTGTCAGGCAAAGATCAGGGTCATCATCTCTCTACACTTCCCCAAGACAAGAGTTCAACTTGGCCTGTCTTGCTCCGGTAAATACGCCCGAGGCCAACAGCTCCACCAGCAGTCCTGAGGAAAACTCGAGAAGGCATTCTTTAGAAGAATTGCAAATGGGGAGCAACAACAATGTGCAGATGAACAGAGAGGGGACTTGTCGAAGGTCGAGGAAAGTTGGAAGAACTGACCATGACATCCCTGTGATCCACCACTCACACAGAAAAGTTCACGAGTGGTTGAAATTGAATTGCAATGAAAAGAGTCAATTTCCTTCATCCTCCGCTCGATCCAACTTAAAAAATCTGAATGTTTCCGACTTTGACATAGACCCCCTGCGTTCCCCTGCTCCCAGTCTTGCTCAAAACAGCAATGAACACTTTGAAGGCTATGATGATCGTGGCTTCTATCCAAACGAATATATGCAATGTGTCGGTTACCCTCCTTCATGCAATTACAATCCTTGTCATATGGCTGGCCATTGGAATCACGTACCAATGTATCACATGCACCAGGCCCCCGTGCAGCACTACTATCCGATGGCGCCCTGTTTCATGCCCCACCCGATTCACTTGGAACACGTTCGTGCGAATCCTTCCAGCCTAGGAAGCCACAACAACATTCACGACCGTCCTCAGCATCACCGCAGAGGTCAAGCAGGAACATCGAAGCCTCCGAGCTCTTCCAACAAGACTTCGAGAAAGTCTCACAAAAGTGCCGCTAACGGACGCCCCTGGAAGGTGAGGGTGTCCAAGTGCAAGTGGGAAACGATACGATATTTGAGGAGGAAGGGTAGGAACCTGTCGAACTCGTCGATCAAAATTAGCACCGTGGCAGAAGTATGAAATGATGGATTTCATTAATTTTTTATGCAAATGTCTAATGTTGTTTTGTACATAGTTTTTAAAAATGCAAGCAGTGTGTTTGAGATTGTATTCTCCGTTGTTTGTGTTTCGATGTTTACTTATAGAAACCGATGTTGTTTGGAAACGATCGTCTACATGCCGATCTGGTGTTTGTAATACAATCGTGGCACTCATGTAATGCGACTATTATGCATCTGCAATCTTGTTCTTAGTGTACTCGACGTCCATACTACCTTCCCTTGTCATGACAGTGTGTTTTGTATTTTGAGTTCGTATTTAACGATTATTTATTCTTTTTTTTTAACGATAATTTATTTTTCTCCGATCTCCTTCGAGTTTGTTGCTGCACGGTCTCAGACTAGAGTCATGGATTATTGTTTTGTAGCCATTTCCAAGAGTATTTCAATTTATTACATGACAGTCACGTCTCGACCAACTTCTTAGTCATGTTTAGTTTTAAAAGAAACAGTCGTAATAAAGCTCAAGGCACATTTGTTAAGATTGTCCGGCCAATTTTCTGCGTACGATCAATTAATTTCTCAGAAAATATCTCAGGCATGTAATGATTGCTAGGCTTGAATCCTCCAAAATTTATGCTAAAACATAAGCTACTTCTTGTGATAGAATTTATTGAAATTGCAAGCAATGGTGTCCAGGCCGCTCTGTTCGACTTCACAAGCTTCTACGTCCGAATTTACTACATTACTTAGTGGCATTGAGCATCGCAATGTTAAACATTGCAACACATCCTCAGCCTGTTTTGAGTGCTTCTTAACCTACCTGCTTTGACGTGGCACTGATTGATCCTGAGCTCAAGCGATTGATGACATTGAAAGTGAGAATGGTAGCTATTCACTGAAGTGATAGAGAAATGTGGACGACCACCAATGCGATAACATTCACGACATTTTACGATGTGATCGCCCAGTTTGATCACAAAAGCTGCAGGGAAATTATGCTAAAGCTTTCAATCTTGAGCAATAAAAAAAATTGTATGGAGAATTTAGGAAAAATGATCATGCTTGTCTTGGTAGTCTCTATTTGCCAATTTCCCAACCTTAGCATAATGATCATCATCTGACGATAAGATAACAGAATACAGGATGACAATGCACACATAATAACAGTAAATACGACCAGATGATTTCGTTTAATCTACTTATAATTATTCTGAAGCTTTGAAAGAGGATGCAAAATAGTAACACATTTTACGTCTGCACAACAAGGACGTTCAAGACAGTCAGTTAAACGCGGCTGCAGAAATATTGCAAAGTTGCGAATGACGACCGGGCTCGAGGAGGCAGTCTATCACCTTCAAGTTCCTAAGAGGCTGCCCCTGAGAAAATTTCACCGGAGGCACTGATCGGTGCATTCTTGATCGGATCGGGTCGGCCGTCAAGGTCCTCAGAGATGTTCACGGAGGGCAAGACCTTTATATCTTCAAGGAACAGCTCGTTTTGAACCATCGGCGGACTCAGCATGCTTGGAAAATCATCGACAGTAGAGATCAAACCGTCCAATATGCTCGCATCGATGTCCGACGATGCATGACTGTCTTCGTCGTGCATCCTGTCAAAGTTTTCCACACCTCCGGTCGGATCTTGCTGAGCGTCGTCACTCAAGTTGATCCCTTGTCCATGTGCAATGGAAAGGAGGGCCTCGACTGGGTCGAAGGTCGAGTTTTTGGCATCCTCCATCATGGACTTGAGGGCGCTTTCAGAAATCGTGAAGACCTGAAGGAGTTGCTGATCCGAATCGTCGTTCTCTTCGGACATGCCTTCTTTGAGAGGGGTGGAGACGACAACCAGTTTGTGGTTAGGGGGAATCTCCCCGATGCCCAGTTCCTCAAGGTTGATGGAGTTGTGGTCAATGATGTTGATCGATGCTCGAGACTTTTTGGTCGAAGGCAACTGATTGAACAGCTTCTGACAATCTTCCTGAATGTTCTCTCCTTCTGGAAGATCCTGCGGGTTAAGATTGGAATCATTATCTTCGTCGATGCTCTTGAGTTCGCTCCTTTTCTGGTCGATTTCCATTTGTTCCAACTGCTGGGAGAATTTTTCTTGGAGAGACAGCAATTCGGCACCTTCGGGGGAAGGCTGTCCGGGCGATTCGGAAGGTCTCGCTCTCTGAATAATCCTGGTGTTTCTCTTTTGGGTGAATTTCGTGATCTCTATGTCGTATTCCACGTCAGTATCTTCGTCGAAGTCGTAGGGATCGACGGAATTCTCCACAGTTGCTTCTCCATTGGCAGATGTGGAGTCATCATCGTCGATGATCTTTCTTCTCTTTGGCTCGTTTCTCTTCCGCTCGGGAAGCTTCGAGCTGTCGACGACCTCGTCGTTTGCGGCTTCTTGGGAAATTTCGTCGGAACTCTCGAACAACAGAGCTTAAAATAGAAGTCACGTGCAATTAATTAAATCAAATAAACGAATCAACTGCCGAACAATCGTGTCTTCGATACAAATACACAAGGCAGATGCACTAAGATTAGATCATTCAATAGTAATCCTGTTTCTAAGTAAACTTTCATGTTGAAAAAATTGATCATTCAGGAATATTTCCATTTGATGCTTGAATTTTTAGGTGAATTAGAATTGATGGAGCAATTTTAAGCTGATTTCAGCTGCAAATGTCTGCAAATCAGTTGCATGTTGAGCAAGTTAAAGAACTCGAGTCCATTTATTAAAAAAGTTGTTCTCTAAGCTTCCACATCCTCTAAACTCGACTCTATTTCACTATCTTCAACACCACTCAGATCTGCCGGTGGAATAAGAGCCAAAATATTTAACGCTTAGCGACAAATAATAAAAAGCCATCGTGTTAAAATTCGAAAGTCGACAAGTTGACACTTCATAAGTATATCATTATTTGTAACCATTATTATTATTATTATTATTATTTATAAGTTAACTATCATTTATTTCTGACCTTTTCGTTTCCTGGTCGGAGCTTTCGGCGCATTCTTTGCAGATTTGTTGCCATTTTCTTTCCGGCTCTGAGGCTTTTTCTGCGAATTAGTCTGTTTTTTGGTTTTAGGCTCCTTCTTTTTCTTCGGGGGCTTCTCGTCGATCAGGTCGTCGTCCGACGGGGGCTCGGCCAGCAGGGATATGTCGAGCGGTTTCTTCACCTCTGAGCAAAAAATTACAAAGGTTCTAAGAAAAAACAACGTTTCTACACGAAAGTCAGGGGATAACGACCGATGCACTCATCGCAATCTCTGAAAAATACACCGAAATACCGACCGGGTTTGCGCAGACGACATCGAGCTCGACGCTTATCAAAACTACGTCACGTTAAGAAAAATAATGAAATGATGAAAACATTGCAAGTAATCATACAGCATGACATTTAAGCCTCACAAGACTCCATCATCAAAGTAAGACTACGATATCTAACAAATCAACCGACTCAATGCAGTGTCTATCAAAGTCCTGTTCTTTCTATCTTCGCTTTTGAATTTGTTCTGCAATGTGAAATTTTCATTGGTCACATAATCTGCAAAACTTGCTAATAAATTGAGGTTGTCCAAAAGTAGAGGTTTTAGGACTAAATATCATTTGAATTTAAAGTCAAATATTATTTTTAAGGCTCAAACTGAGTGGCATCCAATGACCTTAATCTCGTCTCTCGTCCTGTTCGGGAGGAGTTTACTGATGAGCGAGAAGTCTGTTCCTATCATGCTCAGGGCTGCGTAGAATCTCTTCGTTTCTGTGAATAGAATTTGTTACAATTTAAAACAATTCTAATTTAATGAATAACTTTTTCTCAAAATAACGCCCCGCCAAAACCAGTACCACAACATAATAGTAACTTGTTGCACTCTAAATACCACTAAGGTATTATCATAATTTATGCACAAACTGAATAATCAGCTGAGAGGGTAAACATAAAAATGGACGACCTTTCATTCCCCACTTCTTGGACCGGGGTCTCTTGGACTTGTACCCGTCGAAGAAGTAATTCGTGTCGTCCACGACCATCATCTCGTTGAAGTTCGGCGACTTCTGCGGGATGACGAGGCTTCAGAAACGAACGACAAAATAAAAATTTTACAAATTATGCATGAATATTGTTAAGTATATTGAGTGATTAATCAAAATAATGGACAGACATGGTTGTAGACAAGAGTGGATATTTGGTAATTTCTAAATCCACATGGTAAAACATCCAGAAGCACATGTTAGGATGACATTACAAATGAGATGAGAATGTTTTGAAGAACGAAATGTCGAACATCCACTGCGATCATACTCTCAACTCACTGACGACAAGGATGAATGATGCACGACAAATGCCCACCTGGCTTCGTTGATTACGATTTTTCCGTCGGGTCCGATCTCCAGCCGAGGCACGGGCAGATCTTCGACTTGTTGAGGTTCCTCTGAAACGACGGCTTCCTTGAGGACTGTCCGGCCCTCGATGGCATCTGAAGACCTACAGATGGGAAAAAGTGAGTTTTGAAATATCCTATTTGAGCATAATAATGTATTCTATTAGTTAACTCATGAATGAACTTCTAATTGTTTTATCAATGTGTGCAGTTTACAAAGGAGTGTACAAATACTTTTTTGTTTACAAATAAAAAAAATTCACAAGTTCCATTGATATTATGAGAGAAAAATCCTATGAACAAAGCAAGTATCGTCATTTGACGAGCAATCGAGTACTAACGACATCGGGTTATCTCTCGGATTCAAATATATGAGATCCCTCATGCAGAGTTGCGAAGAATTTACTGGTTCGCTGAGTATTCCCACTGTCTTGGCTTTCGGCTTCTCCTGGTTTGTCGATTGTTGGTTTTAAGTTTTTAGAAATGTTCAATCTTAATAACTAACGAAATACCGAAGAAACCGAAGATATTAAATGTTAGCGTGATACGAAGTATTTAACCATTAAAAATGTAAATCTGCAATGTCCTATTACGAACCACTACTCTCTTCTTTACCAGCTTGTTGGCCAGTCTCTCGGCAGCTCGTTTCCTATCGAAGGTTTTGCTCAAAATGCTCGTTTTACTGGTTTGCGTCGTTTCCTGCTCCTCCGAGTACGTTGACGTGGATTTTGGACTTTCTGCTCTCGAGGAAGTGGGTCGATCGTTTCTGTCGCCGAATATGATCGGAATGCTGATGTAATCATCAAAAGATGGAGCTTTTTCTGAATTGTTGTCGTGCGACGAGGATTCATTGTTGACCGTTGAGTTTAGCCTGTTGCTTTAAGAAACGTAAATTCAAAAATGCACTTAACTAAACCTGAACAAACTAATCGAAATGGGTTTAATAAATGTTCGTAAATTTTGAATAAAATTCTATTCTGAAATGTTTCCTTACCAGGCCTGATCCAGTCGTTCAACAATCGATTCATCGAATCTAACTGGACTTTCGACAGGCACTGTTTCCGATCTTATTTCTAAAATAGAATCTTCGTTTGCATTATTTTCGATTTCTTGGTGCTGATCGTTGTCGATGCGATCTTCGGTGTCATATTGTTGTTGTTGTTGTTTTTCAATTTCCTGCGGTGTTTCGCTCGCGACAACATCTTTTTCAACTTCTTCGACTTCGTTGGCAACAGATGAACTTGAAACAGACGAAATGACAGGTTTGACTCTGATCTTGGCTCTTCTCTTCATCATTTTAAAACGATTTCAGTGTGTTTACGTTGATATTGCGACACGATGTGGATTGTTGGATTATCGCTATCCTCGAATCATCTTTTACAACCCGTGATTAATAAACACGTAGTCGCCATATTAAGGCAAAATGTTTAATTAGAAAATATTATCGCATAACTTTAATAAATTTTATTAAAACACGTAATAAAACCGCAACCCATTTTTAGCCACCAATCGGCAGAGGTGAGTTTTCTAAACCGCTCGTTTTTCCCGACGATCACTCGCCTCGTAATCGTTAATTACAACAAACCACTCAATTAGTCAGGTCATCAGCTTAATTAACCGACTAACCAGTTAGTTAGCCCTTACGACGTACCAGCCACAGACGAGTCTCGAACCTCCTCCCCAAAGACCTAGAGTCCGAACCGCTACCGCTGGGCCAACGCAACTCTGTACTGGTGCTTCGTTATCGTTGAAACTTTGTAGGGAGGATCTTTTATTATTATATTTTGTTTCATGATGTATTTTGTCGTTAATGTTGTTGTTGTTGTTGTTAATTCAGTGTCAATAAATTTGGTTATATTGCTTCGTATTTTTCTTCCAAAACTGCTAAATACTTTCGACATCGCGGAGGCGAGATTATTCTTAAATTTAGTTTCTTTGAAAACACGAAAAATCTAAATTTAAAAAACGGACACTCGTCCGGACAAGTAAACACAACAAAGTATTTTTTTTTAAATAAAGTGATATTGATGATATTTTTCTCGCGTTATGAATTCATCAAATACAAATCATTGTTGGAGGGTAGTTTCGTCTGCTGGTAATTTTATTCGGACAATCGAGGGTCAGGGCCTGATTTACCCAGGTGGAGGCTTCTAATTGGTGGAGGCCCCGGTGCAGTGGCACATCCTGACCATCCTAAATCTGGCTCTCTCGAGGGTTGATTCAAACTTAAACAACGGATTTCAAACAATCATTTGAGTTAATTATGTTGATGGTAAACGGTTAACTTTCAGCTCCTAAATATAATCCTTCCATTGTAAAGATTACCAACATCTTTCAATGTTTTAATTGGTTCATAATTGACTTTTCGCTTTGCTTTTACTGATGAAATTTCAATAAAACCATTCTAAACTCTAGAGCCACTCTTTGTGTTTGCCCTAAACCCCTTGTCGATTTATTTCTGTAAGGAATTGTAGACAAATCTGAAACATTTCTCAACAATTCTCCAACAGTGTACAATAAAGCATCGATAAGTCGATTACGCATCGGATTCGCAGCAACGTATAAACGGAAATGCGAGTCTGACAACGAAAAGCAAAAACAATTTATCTACGAAAATATGTTACACAGGAGCGATCGTAAATATAAATTAAATAAAATATTTCAAAAATGGGAAAGAAAAAAGAACATCTATTGCAGAATCTTCATTGTTCCCCTGAGGTAGAGATAGAAAAGTATTTTTCTGTTAACCAGCCCAAGAGCGATGATGCAGTGAGATGATTTCAAAATGGCTGTTTGATTCTTGGCGTGTGTCATCCTCATCGAGGATCTAATTGCAATCACTACAGGAACAGGCTCACCTACAACGAAAGATGGAGCAGCGCCTACCAATGCCACTCCACTCCACAGCTGATAGAAACGAGGAAAAGCCGCGAAGCATGCTTTCGACTGCAGTGTGAGATTCGTCGACCAAACACGTTTAAAATTGGACGCCAACAAAGCTATTAATTTCCTACAGAATAGTTCTAGAAGAATGTTTTTGTTAGTGTCAACTGTTTCATGGAAAACTCGTTCGGAGAGTATGCTCGCAAAATGACCAACTCCGGTCAAGCCAGAAGCACGAACGTCTCAACTACATCGAGAAACATCGGATTTCGAAAAACCGAAGAAATAAAAATGTAACGATATTCAAAATTTAAAAAACAACAAACAACAGCAACAATAAAATGTCACATCAGCTCGTCGGGGGTGTGTTTTTGCTTTTGAAAAGTCATGAAAAAAAAAACAAATGTGCATAAAAAATCAGAAAAAGATATCGAACATCTTTGTACACAACTGTATTCATTGAAGAGGGGCTCCAGTAAAATCATTCGTAGACGGACACTTCGCAGAGGACGACATTGAACACCCTCGACCACCTCGTGGGCACGCCCCAGGCCTCGATGTACAGGTACCTCCCGTACATGGGCTTGACACACTGGACGTGTAGCTTTGGCTTGAAGAGGGCATCGTTGAGCCTAGAGACGAATCCACACATCTTGGATTGTTGGTCTATGGGCTCTGTGCCCCCCTTACTGTCCACGTAGACGGCCAATTTGTCCAAGTTCTGAGTATAATCACGGTAGGTAGTTCTTCCGTCGTCTGGATGAGAGAGTAAAAACACTAATTAGTGAGGTATTGACTAGTTGCTTGCTAAATATGTTTTTTTTTTAAATTACTTTCCAAAGTATCGCATTGTGGCCGACTTGTTGTAATGAATTAATTTTAATTAGAATTGCGCAACCACTTCATCATAAACAATAACATAACATTCAAAAATAAATCCAAAAATGATCTTCTCACTTTCTCCTTTTCCTTGCCATGTCACGATGACAACTCCTGAAATCTTCATCTTCTCTCCGAGATCCACCATCCAGATGGGCTTGTCCACGTAGAAGTTGTCGAGGAGAGTGCAACTCTGCAATGCTTGATCCGCGTCCCCGTCAACTGCCCTGGCGGCATGGCCGTGGGTCCACTGGTTTCTGACGTGTCTCTTGTACTGCCGCTTGTTGCTGATGAAGGACTCTTTCTTGAGTGCTATGTTGGCCACTGCGAGGATGAAGTACGTGTTTAGATTGTCAATTATCAATCTAATTTGAAAGTAGAAATAAGATGGTTGGCACTTAATTAATATTGTATTGTATTAATTCGTATTGAAGTCTTGAAAATCCTCCAATCATTTCTCGATAGCTGGAAGGCTATTACAAGGTAATTGCATCCATGAAAGATCCCATCAGAATGGGCAAAGGTGAATTAGGCCTTCAGGCGATATGCTAAAGAAGTTCCACACGTATGAGAGGTTAAAATGAGGGTCTTGACACCAATTCTACTCACCGCAGGGGGTATAATCGTTCACCCGCAGGAAACCAGCCGGACAGTCGCCTGAGAGGAAAAAAGAACATTTAAATCACAAAATCAACCTAAAGTCGCAAACGTGCCACTGATACATTACCTTTGTAGGAGCATCCAAGAAGGCCTGCCCTCATGCTGATGTGCCTGTTCCAGTCTCTGGGATGGAAGCGCACGAACCTGGCCACGAATGGAGAGTTGAGGTAGTGGATCCTCTCGATGTCCTTGTCGACGTTTCCTCCAAATTCCTGGAAAATTCAAGGTTGAGAAAGTTCAGAAGAAGAAGAAATCCGAGTGTTTGTTCCATTGATGACTTAGGAACGCTAGCTGGTCGTTAGATTTGTCTGATTGCTCTCAACTCAAAACTCTCAACTCGGTTCGTTTAATCTTCAACTTTTGTCGAGACCAAATCCAACGAATGCCTTGTTGACTTAGAGAATCCAAGAATCAACATTTTATAGACAACCTCGCTCAAATACCTTCCCTGCTCGCAACGTTCACGGCGGAGATAAACAGTGCCAATAGTCTTTCGGCGCCGTTAGCATTGGCAAACATGCTTTAACCAGCATATTATGTCTATTGTTTCTACTCGTTAATGAAATCTAATCATTACATTTATTACATTTATTACATTCATTACATTTATTACATGTTGGGAATTAACTTTGTCCTCAACGACTCGCATAAAACAACAACAATGGATATTTCAACACCCAAGTTGTTGTTGAGACTAAAATAACATGGCATCATCATCGTGGGTTACACGATACTCCAATATTATGATATAATTATGCCATAATTTGCCGCTCTCGAGTTACCTGCGGTTCTCGTGCATTTCGCTGCTACTGACTTTAATTGCTATGTTCAAAAGTTAATCTGAACTCCGAGCGATCTTTATTTTTCTTTTCCTTGAGCAACCGACTGAACAATGCTGGGTGTCGTATGTCGAAGTCTTCGTACGTGAACTCCGAGGGAGAGAGTTCAGCCACGAATTAGTCGAGTGTTTGCCCAGTAGGGGTCTAATTGCCGGCTGCTTCTTCGATATATTCGGTCTTTAAACAGCTCTTGTCCTCTGTCACCCTCACCTGCTGTGCTAGTCCCACGCCAGGTCGACATTCATTGTTGAAATACCTCGTTGGTCTTCGCATTTTGTACAGAACTCATTTTGTTCTTTTCGCTTATAAAAATAAAGTTTTTATATCTTAACGTCTCAATGTTAGTCTCAGCGGCGAATCAGGCCTTAATTTCAATTTTCTTTGTGACAATAGCAATGACTCTCGCACTCGATCATTTTCTGACCTTGGGGGGGAGTATTTTGAAGCCTGCAATTATACCACCCTGGGCATCGGGATTCCTTTGATTACAATCTCAAGGAGAGGTTTTATCTAAACGGCCAATTGTTACCCTTACATTATCGCACGTGGAAAGGAGCATGCACTAAGCATTCACTACATGCATTCATGCATCAATTGAAATTAGGCCCTTCCAGACGCTCGGAATAACATGCAAAGGACTAGAAAAACATGCAAGGAACAAAAGAAACACCAACCAACCAACCAAACAGAACCCAAAACCCATTTCATTCAAACTAAGGAATCACTATTTTTTTTTCAGCTGAAAAAGCCGACTAATTTAGCAGACAAATTTTAGACCAATGTGCCAAAGCCTCAGCCAAAGATCGTATCTTCAGTTGATTAATTGAGGGAGTAATAATCTTAATAATAATAATAATAATAACAATAATAACAACAACAACAACAACAACAACAACAACAACAAC
>MPNW01000670.1:80859-98539 GCA_011800805.1 Hirudo medicinalis | reverse complement strand
TCGTTTGTAATGCCATTTGTACTTGTTTGTAATGCCATTTGTTAGCTTGTTTGTAATGCATTTGTATTGTTTGTAATGCATTTGTATTGTTTGTAATGCATTTGTATTGTTTATAATGCATTTGTATTGTTTAACTTTGTATTGTTATAATTTCAGTAATTTATATATTGGTTGATTATTACCAGACATGGGATACCTGTACTCGTGCTTGTACTTGGACCTTGAGCACTTGTACTTGGATCTCAGTACTCGGCCCCATGTCTGATCAACATATTTACTAATTACTGTACCAATTAATTATAATTAATTATAATTACTATCACACATCGCACTATCATTATCACGATCGACACAGAAAGAGGATGGAGATCTACAAGTTCCTGCTCGAGTCGATGACAGACAGCCAGCGTTTCCAGATAATGGGCAAGCTGGTGAATGAGGTGAGAGACATCATTAGTGACTGTTATTGCTATGAGTTAATTAAATTAATTAATATTAGTTATAATTATAATATTAATAATAATATATATACTATATATACTAATATAAATATTAGTTAATTAACTAACTAATATTACAACAGACAAATTCACCAATCATGTGATAATTAATTAAGACCAGCCATTGAAGGATCACTGTACAGGAGAATACTAATCTATTCATTGAGACAAATACATGCTGTTAGAATCATATTGATAATTAATGATAACAATTAGTATTAACTATTATTAATTAACAACAATTAATATTAACTAGTATTAATTAACAACAATTAATATTAACTATTATTAATTAACCGCTAAAGGTGATGACGTCGTTCGTCGATGAAGCGGTCGAACTGAACGGAGAGTCATCGAGGGTCCTCAAAGATGTCCTGCTGTGTTTGTCCTGCCAGGTGATTGTGACAATGGTGATGATGATGATGATGATGATGATGATGATGATGATGATGATGATGGAGATGGTGGTGATGATGATGATGATGATGGAGATGATGGTGATGATAATGATGGTGAGGAGGAGGACGATGATCATAATGGTGGTGATGATAATGATGGTGAGAAGGGAGACAATGCAGATGATTGTAAGGGTGATGACGAATGTGGTAGTGGTGATGATGATGCTGATGATGATGTTTACGAGGATGGCCATGCAGATGATCATAATAATGGTAACGATGAATTTGGTGGAGCTGATTAAGATTGCTGATCACCTGCAGGAAATCAAACTCTCAGTCCTGAGACAACAACAACAACAGGACGACGAAAACGACGATGCAACAGACCTCAGCACTGCTGCCGTTGAAAATGCAGCCAAGAAGCAATTTATAACTCAGGTTAATAATAATTTGATAATTTAATCCACCAGCAAGGAAAGCCACTTTGTAATAATAATAATAATAATAATAATAACAGTAATAATATTTTATTTGCTTACAAATGTTTGTGCATCCCTGTGACTGAGTTGATTCAAACAAATTAAGCTGATCGATTGAATAATGATTGAGTAATTACGAGCGAATTATTAACTGACGATTATTATCACTCGTTCGTTAATTCTTTCACTAAACCCATCCGTCAGGTCATGAGGAGGACTGTCATTGAAGCTACTTTACCAGTAGTTGTGTCCCTGAAGACCTTGGTGAGTTTGTGATCATGATGATGATGATGATAATGGTGCTGGTGATGATGTCCATGGGCCAAAACAGGCCTGTTCGCATCCCGTTCGGACAAATAAGGCCCTCAAAAGATCGGCTAAATACAAAAATATTGTTTGTGCAGTTTAACTTTATTTTTTATAAATTTATTATTTTTAATATTTGATTATTATTATTATTAAACTTTCAATGAAAAAACTTGCATAAACCCTTCTCTGAATGTTTCAGCTTGAGAAGCACAGATCACCTGTGCTGAGGGAACTGATGTCCTACTTTGCTGTTCTCATGAAGGACTACAAGCAGGAAGTCAAAGGTGTGCAACTTAAAAAAAAACTTAGTCATGAAATTTTTTTGTTTAAATAAATAAATTTTAAAGCTGTTTTTAATTTTAGAAACACCAGTTTAATGTCGAATGAAATATATATATATATAATTATTTTTTAAAAATTTATAATAAAACGTGTTTATTATAAATATTAGATTATTATTATTATTTACAAAATAATGAGATGATAATAATCGATTGATTGCATGAAAATAAAAACAAAAGTTTCGGAAATCACCAGTAATAATGTCAACATTGATTGTTGGAATTTTAAAAAGGAATTTTAATTTAATTTAATTAATTTTAATTTAATTCAAATGTTTTTCATTCCAGAGATACTCGAGATGGATCCAAGCCTGGAGAGGGAGATTGAATTCGACCTCAGAAGGTCAGAGGTCAAAGAGGACACCACTCAAACTCCACAAGAAGTGGTCTTTGTGGGTTTTGTTTTGCATTCCTATTGGTTACAATTCTGAGATCTTGATGGTGGTATCGAGTGGAATTTTTGTAAAATAATGTGATTTTCAAATATTTAATTAAATAATTAGTCGATTATTTAGTTTCTGTTTTTATTATTTTATTAGAATTAGTTGATTAAGTCGTTGTTATTACTTAATATTTCAGCCTTCAACTGATGGCCTTCCCTCAAAGGTTTGCAAGTCACCACATTTTCCCAAAGCAAGGTTTGCTAAGCTTCAATTGTTGTTGTCATTAATGATGATAATATTATTAATGATAAAATAATAATAACAATATTAATAAAAATAATAGTAATAATAATGATAATGATTCTGTCAACAACAGCAACAGGAGAACTTCTCTGGCGACCATGACAATGATCGAGGCTGCCAGAAATGCTCGAAGCCAAAGATTACTCCTCAACAAATCAGTCGTTTGATGTTTAAAAGTGGATCCAAAGTATTTCAGTGGGAAACAATAGGATTTTTTGTCTGCAGGACTTTATTTTTGATGCACCCTTTGCTTTGCTTTGTAATTTTCTCTCAGCAAAACATATACATCTGAATTGTGTCAAATTTTCTAAAAGTTGAGTACAAAATTGTTTTTTGACTTAGTATTTTGTGTGTGTGTCTTATGCTTTGAGATGCTTGGAGTTGTAGCGTTGCTCTGCAATGGTTTTTGAGTCTATAGATGAAAAGTGTCTTTGCAATTATTGGAGACATTTACAAAAAAATGTTTAATTGACAAAAAATTTTACTTATAAATAAAAGAAACATTTGCGGTTATAGTACACAAAAATCATTAAAAAATATTTGCAATAATTGGTTTAAAATTGAAACTATAATCGCATTTGCTACAAATTAAAATAAAGTTAAGAGGAAATCGGCAAAACGAATGAAGCTCAGAATGACCATAAGAAGAAGGAGATGACGTAATCCTTGGTTTTCCATAAATGCTCTGAGATGGTTTTACGCCATCAGTCGACCTTTTGTTCTGATGTTGGCTGTTTTTGTTTTGTTTATTTGTCGAATGCTAATGTCGATGAGTTGGATAGTGATTACTTCGTCTGATAAAAATATATTAGCTAAAAATTGCTGCATTGTTGTACATTTGTAAAGTTGAGGAATTGAGTCGAAAAATAGTAGCAAAGTTATGTGGTTGTTTAATAATTAATTAAGCATCTGACTGATATTGTTAATAGCGAGTCATATTATCAGCAAGGGCAGTCGATACCTCTAAAGTCGGTAAAATCGTAGATTTGGCCTTTAGGATATGAAACAAGATTTTGGATAGAAATTCAAGCAGAAGTTCATTATGAAAAATCCTGACCCCCAGTTTGGTCATCGTCACCGTCATTGGATCCCAGTCGTCAGCCTATCCAGAATAGATTTTCAAACAACTTTTAACTTAGAGGTTTTCTGTAATCATCTCTCTCCGGTATAGGTATTTTAAATCGATGAAGGTTTGATTTGCTTCCATTTGCTGTAGACTTAAAAAGTATTTAGTAAGTTTTAATTTTCAATTTGTCGTGGCTGCAACGGTACCTAATCTGATAGCGTGAGGCGAAAATACCTTCTGAATCCCGGTATTGCGTTCAACAAGCATTTTAGAAACTCATTGTAATTCTAGTAATCTGTGAGGTTTTCCCCTTTATGTGTAGACGCGACGTAATCGTCAGAGCACCGACAAGATTGGTGGTCAGTTTTGACTTTATTGTTTATGTTTATCGTTAAACATCCTTAAGTTTTGCATCTTTTAAACTGATTATTTGTAACATTTTCATCCCTTGTAATTCTAAAATGTTTCGATTGAGTTATTACTAACTCCGCTCCAAAATTGATGCTGTTATTTTATTCATTGCTAATACTGGTGCTCAAATCATCAATTGAACTTGCCTTTCCTATTTCCACCATCGTATCTCGGCTCGATTAGGATGAATTCCGACTATTTCGCAATTCCCTAATATCCAATGACCAGGCTTTTTAAATTTTTGTGCGATTCCTATATGTCCATATTGGACTAACCAAACAATAAATTAACAAACTCGGTCGCAATCGCCTTCACAACGCCACTTTTTCAAAACTCGTCTGCTTATGGTTATGACTAAGAGCCGCATTCATTTCTAAATTACTAAATTACTCACAACTTAAAAAGATGTTTCTAAATAATAAAAATTAAATATTTTTTAAATGAATAATTAAATATTTACATGTATATTAAAATTTGTATACCTATGTGAATTAGATTATCTCCCAACAAAAAATAAAAATACTAGATTTTTCCTCTTCGAATTCGACTCTCATGCTGTCTAATGTTTAATTAATTTCTAAAAAGCTTACCACATTTCCATTTAAATATCATAAGAAAAATAAATTTATTCGGCAACTTAAACACCATAAGATCCACTCACCAAATTTTAAACATTGAAAGAAAGTTCAAAGCCAGTTCAAAGAGTTTCAATTCAAGTTTTTCTCAAAAATTCATCATTTTTAGATCTATCAGAAACAATAAAAGTATACAATTTTAATCAAAAGTTCACATGCAAAGTCATGAACACCACTTCACAATCATGTTCAAAACATATCAGGGGAGGTTTTTTTAAACAGCTTCCAACATTTCTAAAGCTCACACCTCACTGAGGAACAAAAGAACAGTTCTACCATAACTTTATCATCTAACATGGTGTTAGAATATACGTACGTTTATCTTCTCTTAGAACATAGAATAGAGAAAACAGTAGCTTCACTCGAAGTCTGCGATCTCACAAACAATGTCCTCAGCTTCTACTTCACTGACGTAATCATCGTCCATTTTACGGTGCTGATATTCATTGAGCTGTTCCAGGTCATCCGTGGTGGAGTCTGGCCCGAAGTCCTCGATAGGGCTGATTTCGACCAAGGCACCCTCCTCATTGTCCTTCTGAACCCCCATGAGTTGCTCCTGCAGTTCCGAACTTTCGTATCTGAACTCCTGGAGTCTGTAAAAGCCGTCGTCGTGCAGCTTGTACCTAGGAGTGTTAAGAATTTTTTTTTTCAATATTTAAATAAAATGCAAAGTTAAAATTTAAATAATTTCTTGCAAATCATTTGCAAATGTAAATGTATTTCATTTATGTAGCGCCATATAAGCACAGCATCAGAAGTGCTTTTTTGTCAACCATTTATTTATTTATTTCATTCAAAGGTGAGCAGAGACAAGTGCTTCTTACCTGCTCACAAGCAAACTAGAAAATTTTTTATGAGAGGTGTGACTCTAACATATCATTTGTACAAAAGAAAGGGAATAAGATCCTGTTCATTGATGAGGCAGGTGAATCAACTGTAGGTTGTCGATGAAACGATGATGTTGGAGAGAGAGAACCAAATTTTGATTTTATGTGATTAGTGAAAAAGAATTTAGTATTGTCTATTGAGCAGAAGTCGGGCCTAAGTTTAAACTGATGTCCTCTAGTGGATGTATAATTATAGAAATGATTGTGGTTTGTGAGGTCAGTTGATATCAGGTTATTGACTATCTTGTACAGTAAACAGAGATCAGCTGTAAGACAGCGATGTTCGAGTGGTTTAAGTTTCAATACTTTGAGACTATCTTGATACCCTAGATGTCCAACCCCAGGGATGGCCTTGATAAATTTCTTTTGAATCTTTTCAGTGCTCTCAATCAAGTATTTGTGGTGAGACCTGACAGGTTCAAGACCTGACAGCTGCACTCAAGAAGTGGTCTGATAAACATAAACTCAAAAAGCTTTGATGAGAAGGTTGTTGTCCCTAGAGGTGAATGATTTGAGAATCGGTCACGATCAGACTGCAGCCTTGCATGTGATGATGTCAATGTGGAGTTGGAATTTTAAGTCAGAGTCCATGATGACGCCGAGATCTCTGGTGCGGTCAGCTTGAGGCTGGGTCTCGAACACGAGACATTACGACCGTTGCCATTACCACCGCAGGAATGCAACCCATTTGGCCAACCTGCAAGCCTTGTAGTAATCAAGTGAAAAACAAAAAAATATAAAAAAAAGTCAGTGTTATAATCTCAGAGGATAGGCATGGCTAGCATAGCAGAGTAAAGAATATCTGAAATCTAACTGGACCAGCTGAAAAATAACACAATCAAATTTCCAAAAATGTTTTTTTTTTGCAGTTTTGCACCAGTATTTCTCCTCTCTTCTGTTTATTAATTATAAATCCTTACGATTATATAATAACCGTAAACCAGTAATAAATAAATATATTGATTAAATATAAATATACAACCAATATATTTAAATTAAGATTAAATATAATTGATTAAATATAAATATACAACTAATAAATATATTGATTAAATATAATTGATTAAATATAAATATACAACCAATAAATTTATTGATTAAATAATTTCCAAGAACATCTCAACCCACCTTAGCCTGACATGACCGGACGGTTCCCTGAGTCGATGCTTCTTTTTGAGGTGTTTCGTGAGGTAAGTCCCCCGCGTGTATTTGTGACTGCACAGATGGCAGAGGTATTTGGCCTCCTCTATGCCCTGGTGATGATAATTATTACATTATTAATATTATTATTATTATTGTAATATTATATATAAACAATAAGATATTAATATAATATTATATATTATTATTATTATTGTAATATTATATATAAACAATAACATATTAATATAATATTATATATTATTATTATTATTATTATTATTATTATTATTGCAACTATAGTCCATGTGATAGCAAAGCCACAGTTTCNGTAATATTATATATAATAATAAATATTAATAATTAATATTATTATTATTATTATTATTATTATTATTATTATTATTATTATTATTATTGCAACTATAGTCCATGTCATAGCAAAGCCAGTTTCAGTGGCGCCTTTTGTTAACCATTCGCACTCCTGCAGCACTCCTTACCAAGAAAACTAATGCAACTGAATGATTGAAGATAAAACAAACAAAAATTAAACTTTGTTTTTGTTATTTAAAAAAAAAAAATCCCAGCGCAGAATACTGGCAGCACACACACCACACAACATCACCACTCTATTAGTACAATCCCACAGCAAATCTGGGTTGGTTGGAGAAGTGACAGGCAAAAGCCAACTAAGAGGGAGCAACTTTTGTCAGTTCTACAGAGGTTTCCAGGGTCAGGAGCTAGGGTTAGCATTAGGGTTATGGATGGAGTTTGGTGCCAAAAGGTCCTTGCCTTTTGCCAATCACTTGGCTAATAGTCCAATAATGGAAATGTACACTACAAAAACACCGTCGCAACATCACATCGACGCTCACCTCGTGTTTGTTCTTGAGGTGGAGGTTCATCTCCCAAGGGAATCGAGACCTGAAATCACAGTCATCGAATTGACAGTCGATCCAATCCTCGTCGTGAGATTCGAGGTGCTTCTTCAGGTCGACAGCAAGTTTGGCTCTGTCGATGGGGACCGATTTTTAGCCGTTTGTTAATTGTGATTATTACAAGTGATTTATTATTGGCAATCGTAATTATGTAATTTATTTGTAATATCATTATTTTATCAATTTTATAATCCATTTTTAGCCTTTTACGATTAACCTTATGACCATTACGAACCTCATGCAACATCCATATCGACGGTTTTAGTTACTGGACATGCAATTTACTGATAACATCATGAATTTTGAGTAAATCACATGCATCGGTGACAATTACGTGCGTAAAAAGTGACGAATCGCTGTAAATCGGCCGTAAATTTACAAACGACGTCTTAAAATTTCATCGCACGTTCAAATTGCAACTTTCCAGAAATTTCAAATCCACACTCAACCAACTTGAAGCCACAGGTTTTGCAGATGAAGGGCCTGTGGTCAGAGTGTCTGTACCTGATGTGAGTCCTCAGTGAACTCGGGGTAGGGCAGGTCATGTCACAGAACGGACATTTGTAATGGTAGACTGTTTTGGCGATGAAATTAAGTTTCAATTTTTTTTATTCATTATTTTATCCTATATTTTTGTAGGATGTAAATTTAATGTATTTACATATTTTCTTTATTCTCTAAGGATTTAGTTTTAAGCTATTTTTGCTTCTTAAGTTCTGCAAAACTATGAAATACGCCCATTACCGTCAGCAATTTAGCAGTATGATTGAGATTATAATTGAAAAAATAAAGAAATTGTTAACAACTACGTCATTAACATATTGCAATGACATTATTGTAAAGTAGTATTTTTTATTTGGGGATTTATTTATTTATTAATTATCATTATAATTATTATTTATTTATTAGGTTGACAATTCGTAAACACGACCGACCATGGTGTCTCATGTGATCTCTCAGGAATCGCTTGTTGGGGAACATCTTGCTGCAATACGAGCACTTGTACGTGTTGGCTGTAGGTATGATCGATGTCGGCTTATACAGAGTTTATGTTTTATGCAAATGTTACTTGTATGTGTCGTTATATAAAGATGAACAAAATAAATAAAAAAAAATTAACATACCTGATTTATCAATAAGCATCATTGGTTTAGCAATATTGCAGTGATGTTTAAAATAATAATTGCGAGATCTAGCATTTAATTCATTATTGAGCATAAATAATCTCGAAATAAGCAAAACCAATTTAATAACAAGCACAACTAATTTATTGATAGACATAACTAACAAAGTTAAGTTTAATAATAAACATACTTAATTTATTAAGACATAACTAGTCATAAAAGTATTGCCACTATGCCAATACCGAGAGTATTGCCACTATGCCAATACTGCGATATTCACAACCCTGCTAACTTATCGATAAATACAATATAATATTATAAAAATAATTTATAAAAAAAAATAGCCAACACATTAATTAACATAATCAATAGCTTATTAATTAACTTATTAACAAACTCACCAGTAGGATCGACCTGTCTCTGAACGTGATCGATGAACTTGGTCGCGTTGGAGAAGAGTCCGCCGCAGGTCGGACACGAAAACAGCTTCTCTTGAGTGTGCGACCTCAAGTGGTCCCTCAACTTGTGCTTGCTCTTCACCGTCGTCTGGCAGGCTGCGAGCGACAGGGAATCGATTATTTAGTCGTGCGATAAAAATAAAATCATTTATGGAAAACAACTTAAGCATACAAATATATGAACATATATAGTGAGGATGATATTAATATAAATGTATTTCATTTATATAGCATCATAAGCATAGTGTCAGAGGTGCTTTTTTGTTGGCCATTTACATGGCGCTCCTTCCCTAGGGCACTTGAGGCAGTGCAGGCCGGGTTTTGAACGCGACCCGTTCGGCCAACCCGCAAGCCGGTAATGAAATTTAAAACTTAAGTAAAATATTTAAAAATCAATGTTCATTAAATTTATTTTCAACCCACAAGCTTAGGAAGCCATGTGCAGTTTAGTAAAGCTGCAATTAACAATTTGGGTTCATTTACCATCTGCCTGTTTGATTTCTAATGTAAATATAAACATTTCTAATGAAATATATTTCATTAGTGAAACCTAAAATAATAATAATAAATAATAACAACTAAATTAATAATAACAAAAACAATACAAATAGGAGCGATCCAAATCCAAAGATAAATCCAAATAAACAACAACAACAACAACAATAAATAAACAATGATAGCAACAACGATAATAATTAATACAATAATAATGATAACAATAATCAACAACAACAACAACAACAACAATAATGATGATGATGATGATGATGATGACAACAACAATGTCATCACTCACTCTCCACATGCACTTGCAGC
Organism: Hirudo medicinalis; assembly: GCA_011800805.1. Classification (NCBI taxonomy): domain Eukaryota; kingdom Metazoa; phylum Annelida; class Clitellata; order Hirudinida; family Hirudinidae; genus Hirudo; species Hirudo medicinalis. The sequence goes on along the minus strand of MPNW01000670.1, from coordinate 88,351 downwards.
CTCCAGCGACGTTGTTACCGCTCGGATACATTTCAACGTGATTCGACATATGGCTGTAAAACCACTCGGGATTCTCAAAGCTCTCCTGTTGCTAATTAAACGACTACAATTAAAGTATTTCTACATTTTGCTTATTTTGTTTATTTTTTTATTATTTATGTATGTTATTTTGTTATTATTTTTGTTTATTTTGCAATAATGTTTGTAGTATGTTTATATATTTATTTATTTACAAAATATTTATATATGTAACTATTTTTTATAATAAAACTGATTTCTCCAAGTCATTAGTCGATTGTATTTAAACAACTCTTATCGTAGAAATGAATTTCAACTATTAAAACAACTGCACTATCTTTAGAAGCAAAACACTTAACCTCTCCTCGTCTAATGATGCCAAGGTGGGCATAAAATTATGCATGCATATTGATTTTTGTTATCGATTAATATATTCATATCATATTATTATTTATTCTGCTTATTCTTATACTTATTCTGCTTCTCTCCATTCTATGGCAAAAATAAAACAACTCAATCGACTCCAAGAACAAAGAACCAATCACTGACATGACAGCCTTTCCAGTGGCAGACGAGTTTGAAAGGCAGGTCAGGAATAAGGTTCCTGCTGTTAGAATCGAGTTGACATCTGTTGGTCTCTGGGGAATCACCCAGGGTCTGGAGGAGAGCGATTCCCTGGCATTTGAGTTTTTGATGGAAGGCATGGTAGTTGACGTGCTGGACGAGCTCATCCCAGGACTTCATTTTTGTTTCGCTGCTGCAATCTTTCCACAGACAGGTCTTCTCGAGTTGGTCCTCTTTCAATTTGAATTTCGTTAGGAATAGTCGAGGCGAATGTTCCAAAGTATTCAATAGAAATCAAAAAATTTAAATTCCTTTTTGCAGTAATTTATAGCATCAATAAAGCATTGCTTAATGCTAAAACAATGCGTACTGAAATAATTACGCTTGCTCAATGCATCTACTAATCACTTGGCCTACTTTTAAAGTTATCATTACTTTGCTTTATCACTTTATTATTTAATTAAATTAAAAACTAGTAATAATAAACCTTATTACTTGACTGTAAATAAACAATACTAAGTTTAACTAGACTAAGATTGAAACTGCAGATAAAATTTAAACCAAGCATCACTTAACGGAAGAACTGCTCAAATAAGCTACTGAATGTTTTAAATTCCTCTTCTCACCTTCCGATAAATTATCTTCGGTGGTTTTGGTCTTCCAGTCATCGAGATGTTCTCTGATGTGATTCACATAGAAATCCATGTTGTCGTAAACCAACATGCACTCACCCCACTCGCAAAGGAGTGTTAATAAAATCTTTTCTTTTACGGATTTGTTCATGATCAATTATTCGGTGAATCCGATCAAGCCGCGCCAGCGACGAGATGCTGTTTTGAAATCCAAGTAATCCGCAAAAACAACGTAAAAGTGAACTTAAGTATAACACGGCGATGACATAACGTTTGAGTAATAAAATTATTTTAACTCCATTTTTATGCTTTTTAACATTTTAAAAATAGTATTATTTTTAATTATTTTTGTTTTTAATTTGTATTCAAATTATGTTGCAAATCATTTTATTTTCGGAGAGAGGCTTCGTTGCGCTGGATTCGTTATAAAAATAAAATGTCGAAATTTAAAAGTTTTGCAATGCTGCCATTCTACTAAAATGCATTATATAAATAAAATAATACAATGGCCTATGTTCCAATAGTGATCCAACATCTCGAACCATTTATTTATCAAAAAATTGTTTAAAAACAGAATGAACTAAAGTGATTACGAGATGAGAGAATCTACATATTTAAAAATTTCTTTTAAAACTTCCAGATTATCTTTATAGAAATAAATTATGTTCAGAAGAACAAATTTTTTCAACTGCTCCTAACAGTAAAAGCGCCATAGAATAAAGTGTTGATCAGAAAATGAATTAGAAATCTGTGGAGCTATTAAAATTCAATAAGTGTTATGCTAAAAGTTTAGTTTCCGTTCATTTCTTATTATTAAGTCTGTCAGCAAATTAACCAGGGTATGATTATATATTGTATACATTATGCGCTGCTCACATATCATTCAGTGCATATTAGTCATAACACATTTAATCATAATAATTCAAATCAGTTAATTGTTGTAGTCGTGTTATTCAAAGGAAGACATTTTGGATTCCCATTCCAGTTGAGAATGATGTTCATATCACCCTTCCTTCCCTGGTCTTTGTCGTCGTAAACCTTTACGAACAGCATTACAGATATTTAAAAATAATAGGTGATCAATTTGATCAAAAAAAGCAAAAAAAAAATATTGAAACGTTAATTTAATAATAAATTTATAAAACGAGCCTCAACTAATTAATGCAAATATCACTTTGGCAAAAAAACATATCGAATTGTTCCATCGCATCTATACTCCGTAACTCTTAGATACTTTTAACATTTATGTGAAAAATAGGGCTAATGTAGGAATTTAGATAGATTAGATTAGATAGATGGATATATGGACGGACGGACGGACAGATAGGTAGATATTAAGATAGATAGATATTAAGATAGATTAGATATTACTAATCACATATTATTTTAAATTGTAAATTATCTGTTCATTCTGATTCACTTATTTCTCACCTGTCCAACATGTTCTGTTCCATTTCTTTCCGTGGGAAAAGGAAATGCACTTGGCCATTTGTCACACGAGACGCTGTCCGAACAGTAGGCTTGAGAAGATACCAAAGGCCAGACGATCTTCTCCAGAAAGTCCATATCTTGCAAATAGGCACCTGAGAATCGATGCATGGCTGAACTCCAATTGGAACTGCATAACAATTTTTTTTTTAGAAAATGAAAAGAATAAATTTGGTGTAACAATATTATTAACATTAAGTCAACGATGGCCTATTTTCTAATATTTAGTAAAGGTTATAATTTCATGTAATTACTCAGTTGTACTAATTAATTACTTTAAGTGATCTTAATCGTTGCTGCATTTAATTGGCTCTAATATCCCTGTTGGAAATCTGAATTAATGTTCGTGCTGCCGAATAACAATGGACACGACAAAGGTAAAAATCGACTTTAATGCATAATTCTGAAATTTATCATCAAACTATAAGACAAATTTCCAAATTTATCTATCCAAGTTTGCTTTTGAAAAAATATTACATCTAATAGCTACGTAAAAAATCAAATTCCCAGTAAAGACATGAATTTTATAAGCTATATTGCAATTTGCCAACCAAGCGGCTTTACCATCAAACAAATAAGTGTTTTTTTTTGTTGTGCATTGTTCCGCAGTAATAGCCGGTAACTACTCCATTATATACTCCAAAATATACAAATCAGTACGATTATAATAACAAAAGTTAATTGGTCAAATGGTAGAATTCAGAACCTTTTCAAAATTTCCAATAGTTGGCTATTGATTCCTCCCCAAAGACCCCCTGAGACAGAAAATCTAGCGTGACTAGGATGGTCCCTTATGCAGTGGAACAGCTTTCCGGACTTCATCCAAGCTTCAACAGCTGAATAATCTCTCTTCGTCAATCTTGAGTCTGAGTCCCTGACGACGAACCTGTCTATGCTTTTGTCTTTCAAGACTAGAAATCTTATGAACCATAGACATTAAATTAACAAGAATTAACACTCATTTTTTAAAATATACATTTACATTTTTACATTTATTTAGCCCATATTTTGAGTGCACAAATTATCCCAATGGGATGTGCAGGCACTATGACAAACCTTGCCAATAATTAAGTTCATTCATTGAGTGAGTCAGAGTAAAAAGAAGTAATGATTCTTCAAAATCAAAATTGAATTCAGGACGATCGACTGAACAGGTAGGTTTTAAGTAGTGTTTTAAAAAGTTCTATTGTCGGTGCAAGACGGACTTCGGTTGGAAGAGAATGCCATATCCTGGGTCAGCATGCGTGGAACGAACGGTCTCCCTGCCTGACTGTTCGGGACCTAGGAACAACAAGAATCCTGTTGTTGGAGGACCGGAGGGATGCTCTACTGGGGATAGCAGATGTGCTTGTCAAAAGTTCAGTGAGGTATTGAGGAGCGCTGCTTGTGGCTGCTCTGTATACTAGAAGCAGGATTTTGAAGGTGATTCTGTCCTGAATTCTTAGCCAATTCAGGTCCATGAGGAGAGGAGTGATATGGTCAGAAGACCTTCCATCATAAATGAGCCTGATGTGTTTTATGACTGCTTGAAGGGTGTTGAGATTCCGGCAACCGGCATTGACCAGAATCGAGTTGCAGTAATCGAGCTTTGAGAGGATGAGCTGGACTATGAGGAACATGAAAATTTGATATGGCACAAATGATTTAGCCTCCTTGAGGACACGAAGCTTGGCATAACAGCCCGCGGCAACCCGATCAACGTGAGGACCCATCGTCAGGGTATATCCAGATATACTCCCAGGCTTCTGACTGTCTGCGAAGGAATGGTGGTTGCACGTGTCAATTGATGTGTTGAGGAGCCAATGCGGTTGCATCCGGCTGGAGAACCAAACCGTATTGCCTCTGTTTTGTCAGGGTTGAGCCGTAGACGATTAGATGACGTCCACGATACGATCTCTCTGAAACAGGTCGACACTGGACAGACAAGACCCGGAACGCCCTCAGAACAATACCCGCAATGTCTGAAACATATAGGAAGAAGAGAATTGGTCCCAGTACAGAGCCCTGTGGAACGCCTAATTGAATGAACTGTTTAACATTGCATGAGGACGAAGATAGTATTGTTTGACTTCTTCCTGAAAGGTATGTTCTAAACCACTGCCGCGAAATTTGCTTATGGCGAAATGCAAATGTTTTATCCTATCTGGCAATGAGGATGTCATGGTCCACAGTGTCAAACGCCGCAGACAGGGCAATAAGCAGAAGGAGGGAGACACGACCAACATCCAATGCCACCCTGATATCAGACACAACTCTCAGGACAGCAGTTTCCGTGGAGTGGTGCGGACGATATGCTGACTGTGTCTTTGGAAGTAATGCATTGTTGTTGTTGGTGAGGAGACGGCTGAGAACAAGGCGCTCCAGAAGCTTTGAAAGCACGATGAGATTGGAAATTGGTCTGTATGACGAAGGTAGTTGTGAATCAAGTGTAGATTTTTTAAGTATTGGTCGAACCTGTGCTTCCTTAAAAGAACAACAGTATTGGGTTTGTCTTTATCATCTCTTTCAAGCACTATGTCTAACAACCCACCACAGTCGTGGGTCGCACCTTCAACACCTCTTCTGAGACCAAAAGATGAGATGAGGTCTCTGAAAGCCAAGCAATTCCTGTCATCAGGTTTCTCGAGGTGAATATTGAAGTGACCAGTAACGAATAGAGTTGGAGACTTTATGACCAATCGGCCAAGCAGGTCTGAGAACTCTGAGAAAAATTGAGATTGTAAGTTGCCAGTCCTGCAGACTGTCAGTAGGTTTATATGTCTTGATCCCATGTTTGTTTGGGCGGTTAGTGACTCAAATGTATTCGGATTGAAACCATCATTGACCTGATGTAGTCCAACTGTTGAAGACGCAATTACTGCCAGACCACCGTGATTCGTCCTAAGAGACCTCAAGCAAGGCCTTCACGGGGTCTTGGGAGATCAAGAACCAAGTAACCGTACTGGCAAAGCTTGGAGAGAGCGAGAGAACCTTCATCATGCCATCTCAGTGGTTGACAGAACGTCAATATTTTTATTGGTAATGAGATCGGAGAGAGAATGAAACTTCTTTGCTAACGACCTTATGTTCAGACATCCCAATCTAAGCACACAATCACCTCCTCCTCCGCACCCCACCATAATCCAAAGGGTAGAACCCTGACTAAAGCCGGTCGCCAGATCCGATGAAGAAACAGCTTTTTTCGCAATCCTCTGGTAAGATGCGTCCGCCCTGAGTTTAGAGTCATTAGGAATGAGTTGTCATAACGACGCATTTGTAAATTTCTTAAAGAAACAACCCGCCGTAGTGAAGAAGAGTGAAAGACGGTGCACACAGGTGCAATCTTGAGAGAGAAACAGCCAGACATGGACCGCAGTTCAGAAGCCCAAAATTCAAGTCGCCGAAAACAAAAACGCCCAGAACAGAGTACTGTCAGTTTAAATTACATCATTCGAAAGCCCTGTTTGAAACGAACATTTTTTTAACGATATTAAATTTGTTGAGGAATTACCACGACTACACTCACAGACCAGTCTAGAGACACTGCACGAAACCGAACGACAAACACGCCTTGCGACGCAACAACGATAACTGATGATGATTATGAGGACGACGACGACGATGATGATGATGATGATGATTATGAGGACGACGACGACGACGGCGATGATGATGATGATGATTATGGTTACGACGATGATGCTATTGGTGATGATGATGGTGATGGTGGTGATGATGAAGACGATGATGACGAGATTAGGTTAATATGAATTCTAATTTGCCAAGAATGAACGTAGTTCTTGATACAAACCTCCACGTCATGGGCGAAAACATTCTTTCCTCTTCGTTGAGATAATACATCTCACTTTCAAGATGGGTAAGAGTATGGATGACTCGATAGGGTACTAGTTCATGCCGGGAATCGTTCAAGTTTGGATTTTCCAAATAAAATCTGATGGTCCATCCTGGAAAATTCGTCTTCACCAGCATGGCATTCCTGATTGCTCCAACGGTGTACCTTGACTTAGAACCGTAAAGAGACATAGTAACGACATTTTTGCTTTTAATCGTGTATTTTGCTTCAAAGTATATTGACAGGATGAAGAAGAAATTGATCGCCAGGAAACTCAATAAACTCACAGAAGCAATCGCTTTCATCGATATTCTACCTAAACTCGACATTTTTTAGTTGCAGAAATCTTCCACAACCTCATCAAGATAATTGTAACGTTGAAAATTAATTTAAATTAATCGTAAAATGCCAAATTTTTAAATAGGAACACTGTATGACGCACTTTTATCTACCGATTAGATAGTTTCAGGCCAAAAGCTGTTCAATGGCCCTCCAGCCATGTTTTTCTGTGATCGTCTTCATATGTAGTCCACAAAGTTCATGCATGTGTTCGTTAAATGATAACTTCACAATAAATAATTTCTGTTTCTGTGTTTGTAAGAATCATTGCCTGCTTTCCTAGATTGTTACCACTCGATATGCCCAGTTGTGGATTACAGTGACCTTACAAATAAGGGACACTAATGATTTTTACGACAATCAAATGTAATTTGGTTTAAATAAGTAAAATTTAAATTCAATTTCATTTCCTCAAGTATCTTCAAAGGACCTCATAAATCATATCAAATATGCCACAATATTTCTTCTCTTCGTTTGTCTCGCGCCGAGCCCGTCGATTAGCCTGACTGTTTTACTTTTATGGACATTGAAGACCGTAATTTTCAATTTATTTGGTTCTGTCACCTTTATTTTTCACCAATTTGTTTATTGTTTATTTAAGGCCTTAGTCTTAATTTGG
>MPNW01000670.1:39799-62158 GCA_011800805.1 Hirudo medicinalis | reverse complement strand
TATTCTTATAAATGTAAGGAAACATGCGCGCAGCGTTCATTATTCGCCTGACCATCGTCGAGACGGGAGCATCTTATCGCTGAGACGTGTTTCCATTGAAAATAGTTAAAGAGTGCAAAAAATCCACAGAACAAAAAATGGCATCGGTAGAAAGCACTTAATTAGCAATTAATTAATGCAATATCTTTTCATTATCCTTACATTTTGTAGTTTCTGAAATGTGTTTATTGAATAAAAACCTATTTTCTTGAAGAATATGTTGCTTTCAGTTTATCTGACATCATTGTTCAATTTTATGTGCACTATTTAACTATTTCACTACATTTCATGAACACCAGTAACACTAAAAATAACATTTGAAATGACTGTTTTAAATGGAATTAAGTATTTGGAATACTTCTCATAAATGTCACTAAAATAATGTCATAATAATGGTAATAATCCCATCAATTTATGTGATCTTACTGATATGAATTACAAGTGCATGAATGCCTGAGGTTTACAGCATCTGATCAGACCTCTCAACAACAAAAAATCAAATTCGCAATGGGAAGATTTCGAAAGCACATTGCAAAAGTAGACGACACAACAACAATTTTATAACTTTAAGCATTTTAAGAACTTGTAACTGCTAATGTTTTTAATTAAGATCAATTGGTATCACCGATGTGATGCAGAATCATTCACATTACATGAATGTAACAACATCAATGGAAACAATTTGCTAGCACGACAACAGGCAATGTCATATTTAGTATTTTACTATTAAAATAACTGATAATAAATACTAAATAAGTAACTGTATGATTCCATTGAAGCTGATTTCAAGTGATTAACTAATATTCTCAATTGAATGATGACTTGTTAAGTAGCACTAATGACACCTACCACCATCTTGAGTCCTGTGGCAAACTGACCGGGATGTTTGATGACACAGTCGCCGGACTTGCTCATGCACTTCGTCTTGCCTGCAATCAAAGACGATGAGGACCACAACGATGATGGCGATGATGATGTTGATGTAATTATGATAAATCATTGATTATGTTACGGTGATTACAATGATGATGATAATGACGATGTTACGGTGATTACAATGATGATGATAATGATGTTATGGATGTTACTAAGATGATGATAATGATGTGGGTTAAAATGTGAATGGCTACAGTGATGAAGATGATCACAATGAGCTACAATGTACCACAGCTGGCACACATTGGAAGTCTTTGAACAGCACCGCAGAAGTAACAGAAAGCCCTGTTTTTCTGTTTCCTGTTGAATGATCATTGATAATAAGGGCACTAATAAAGGTTAATTAAGATCAAAATATTATCAAATGATATTTTCTCAATTATCAATATTTTTTATCAATTATTTAACATACTTTGAATATTAAGTTTAATATATAAATGTTTAAAAGCCAAAATCAACAAAATTATAAAATAAAACTACTAATAATATGTCATAAACAACTTGCAAGATACAACGTAGCATCACCTCTTGCATTGGTCGCACTCCTGAAATTAAAATAAAAACTATTCAGTTGTTATTTTCATGATTGTGATACAAATCGTACCCATTTCTTAATCCATCAGAAAACAAAAGTAAGCAAATATCTGTTCCAGGTTTTGGTTCACTTAATTCATATTTGGGTTGGTAGCTAGCCTTTGTTACTATACATATGATGCCATACAAGTTAACACTTAATATTTATAAGTTATTAATGAAGAACTAATAATAATTTTAGTCGTAATACTCTGTAATAGCTCCAAAGATGTACAACATTTTAATTTTAGAAACGCTTGTAATTAATCTTGATTAATTTTCCTTAGCTTGAATAAGTGTTGAAACAATATCTAGTTCATCACAATACCTAGCTCAGGTTTCATAAAATTGTGAAGATAAATGGCAACTTAAAGAAAATCAAATAAGGCCAACTAAAAATTAATCCAGTGGGTTTCTAAAGTTAATCAGTATGCCTGGTAAAATATTCAGAATATATCTTTTTCTAATTAACACCTTTAATAATAACTTTCAAGACATCCCCTCACAAGGTGCTACTTTTTATCAGTTTACTGTTCAGACATATCGATTAAATTATCTAATGAAATATCCATTAAGATGGACATAAACTGTCATTTGCATACCATGACGGCATTGCAAGGTTGTTCGCCAAGGCTTCTTTGGGAGAAAGTCGGCCTCAGTTTCATCAACTCCTTTTGACGTTCGGCTTTCTTCCTCTGACCTGTCTTCTTTTTAGGCATTGTATGTTCTAAGTGTGAAACAAGAACTTTTCTGCTATCCGGAGGATGTTAGCGGTCCCCGATTATCGTATATATTGTGTTCACAATGTAAACATACACATTTAAGTGTTTTAATAACTTTTAAGAATTATCTATCGAACCTGCTCTCTGATTTTAAATTAGTTAATTTTATTAAATGACTCTTTTTTCCATTAATGTCTTCAATATTAGATTTTAAATATTTTGCTAAGAACTCGAGAGCATAGATAAGAGGGTGTTACTAGGTGCGACTGTAAATCAACTGAAAAAAAGACTGAAGCATATAGTAAAAAAAAATCTGAAAGATTGCTAACCAACTTGATAGTGTTTTTTACTTTGATTAGTAATATATTGCTTTCGTTCAAATCATAAATTTTTGTCTTTGAGAAGCAATTTAGATCAAAATAATGATTCTGAAAAAAATGAATTTTATTAGAAAAATGTACTAAGAAATAACATGTTTAATAATATCAACATTTAAAATGGCAGTGGTAACGATTAAACACCGGCACATGTTTCTGACGTCAAAATGAAAAAAAAATAAGCAATCGAAAACAAAAAACCAACCATGGAAATGCTCATTAAAGTAATTTCTCTCCGATGAAACGTATTTATTATTTTTGAATTGTCTCCAAGCAGACGAGTTCAATGACGCAAATATTATTAGGCGGGCTTTAGAAAAAAGTCGAACGTTTCAACCAATGTCTGAAAGCAGAAACTTCTTGACGAGAGTTTCTCTCGTGGGACTGGCCACTTTCATGCATTTTATGAGAGGTTGTTTTATCGAAAACGAATTTAATTATTTGTATAGGTACGCACTTTTAAATGTAAAAAAAACGTATTAAAGAAAAACATTATAGCAAATAAAATCTTTTTCACGAAAGTATGAGTTACAAAAGGTTTGAACGTCTCCTCAATAATGGACAAATATGAGAACCAAGATGACTAATATGAAGTAGACATCAGTCATTCAATATTATACGAACCACATCCTTAAAAATATTTTTATGAGCATTTTGTGTAATTGACGAATCCTATACAAAGCACTAACATGAAATGTGTTATTATTATAATATATCACTTATAGAACATTTTAAACAAACTGCTTCAAACAACTCATTCACAGGCATTTTGGGGGAATACACGATTGTAACACAGTGCGGCTGCTTTAACAACGGTCGGAATGAGAACTCCATAATTCCAGTTTCCCTCAAGGACTGCGATTCAGCCTTCTCCTTCGTCTGCTGTGCCGCCATTAAGATCAGCTCCACTGAAAAGGTCAAGCACCTCTGTTGTTTGGACAAAAAGGAGGTACAAGCCCCGGCCTTCCTCGACAAATGCGTGTTGACCAGTCTGCAGTATGACAATATCGAGAGTATCTTTGGAAAGTCGAGCGTTCTGTACCACAGGCAGTACTATACCCTCAACTCTACCTTTGTCAGTCCTGACGATCAGATTGTCCACCTGTACAGGTAGGAATTTTAAATTACGGGGACTGTTAGATAGACGAATGACCTGTTGTGATCGAGGTCAGTCCAAAACGGAAGGAAACCACAAGGGGGAAGAACCAAAACGACGAAATAAATAAATAAAGTTGCTTGTTTTCTCAAACCAAATGTTAATTGAACCAAACGGACTAGGTAATTGATTCTTGGTGTGATCAGAATTAGTAGGGGTTTTCACTTTCAGAAATGTTGGTTAAAAAAATTGACCAAAAAATTCACACAGTTTCGAATATCGAGATATAAATATAAATGGACTTCGTCATTTAGGCTTCTCTCCCCTTTGGTATGTTCAAGATGTTTTGAGTGCTATCAAAAGTATCACTGAAAATATTAATAATGTAACACCAAGAACACTATCATCACCTTATTCATCATCTAGCATCCAACGGGGTATATCTCCATCGTCACAATCATCATCACAACTACCAACGATGGTAGTCACCGTTACCATCATCATCACCACCAGCATTGATCTCAGGTCCAACATGCTGTTCGGGGCGATGACACTGGTTGCCTTCTTGTGCCTCGTTTCCCTCTGCTTCTGTTCCAAGTTCTGCCAGAGGAACCTAATCAGGAGGATCAACCAAGTCAACGAGGGCGCGAGAAGTGAGTCCTAAGTTAAGCCACACCCATCAATTTTATTTGCATACATTCATGTATTTTAACCAAGCCCACCTCACTAATGTCTTTGTCGTAATAACTGCGTAGTATTCATAATATTATGATGATGAGGAGGATAAAGAATGTTTGCCTAGATGACAACGTGCTTACTACAGTTTCATACTGCAACTTACCTTAGCTGTCAAAGCGTTTATTAGATTCATTTACCAAATCAATCCAAAGATCCATTTTCAATGACGCTGCGTAAATAGCATTGTCAAAGATTACATAAATCTTAGCAAGTTTTACATTGAAATATTGATTTTGGTCCAAAAGAAACCAAAACACCAGCTTACCACTACCGCAAATTAAAATTTAAAAATAATTAATTCTATCACTATCTTTAAAATTGAGATAAAATGCAAAGGAAAAAATATTGAAAAATAGAGTTACACGAATGCATCCAATGCGAGAAAGACAAAATATTCGTCATCCTCACAAATAAGATCACCGGGCAACGTAAAAAATGGATTACAGTGAAGCTAGTGAAGATGCGTGGATCACAAAATACAAAATTGAGAATTGTAAGAATATGCCAACATTCAACAGGAACAACTAAGCTGCACAGCAATCAACGTAAAACTCAGAATCACGATCCAAATTTTGCAAACATAGACGAAAATTCTTAAATAATAAATAAAATGCACCCTTCATCGTGAGATTTAAAACAACAATCACATCATTTGAAAAAAAAAATCCTAACGAAAAAAGATAAACATGCATAGATTTATTTTCAATGCGTTCGTCGGACATTTTGTTAGGGTCAAAATGACATCAAGGTGGCTCTTTCAAGAAACAACAGCATAAAATATTGAATGGTAATCAACAAATGGTTGCAATGCAACAAATCAAAAGGTCACCTCGGCTTAAAATATTCAAGAGACAATCATTCGAATGTAAACAACAGGAAGGTCGACGATCAGAGCATTGTGAAATCACAGCATAAATATTTCCAAGGCAAAGAACACTTTCTTTCACATTCTACATCTTTCAGAATCAAGCACAATTTAGCGGGGACTGCAGTTTGAATTAATTTTTAAGGCGCCATGTGCTTAGCCTCGGAAGGTACAATGAGAGATCAGAAAGGATGCGATGCTAAATTCATTCGGCGGATAGACCCGGTAAACCCATTGGTAAGGCTGAACGATTTTCGGATTTACCGATGCGTGCATTCGACGAATTCAACATCAATGCATCAAACAAAGTAGCAGCACCGGCCCAGTCAGTCCTCGAGTAAACCAAAAACAAAATTCAAACAAAATGGACGACGACGAGGTTTCTGGTTTTGTGGTCATGATGACGAAGGTGATGATGGATACCAGGACGTGATGATGGAGACCAGGACAATACGAAACCAATACATAAACAACCAAGTCATGCAGCAGCACACTCAGGCCTCGATCATTGGTGGATCGAGCGACAGAGCACTTTGATTCGAGAGGTCAAAGGCATCGTATCTGAGCGTCCTCCGACCGACTTTTCTGATGATGATGACAAACAGGGCGATGAGGATGACTGTCAAGGGCACACCCCCTACTATAGCCCAGATATCTGAAATGATGATGATGATGATGGGCTGAGTTAATATTAGAATTTCTGCAATTAAAGATTATTAAAAATGGTATACGAACAAGAAAAAGACAAGAAGTAATTACAATAATAACAACAACAGTAACAGTAATGACATTCAAAACAATAATGTGAATAATGATAATGCACTAATACTTAATAGTGTAATAATAATATAATAAGGTATAATATAATAGTATATAATAAGCATTTGAATTAAAGGTTCTAACAAAAACATCTCAGCTTGAAAATGATCTCAAGTAACGGAATAAGTTATGCGGCAATGGCGAGCCTCTTGAGACTTTTTGATGCATGATTGACTGAAAGAAATTGATTGAAATCGATCGAGCGACAGAATCAATCACTCGACATCCCTCTGAATGCTAGTCTTCGACTGTCTTTTACGGATTCCGCCGATCAAAAATTTATAACCACCAAGACAGGAATTGAACCGAGAGACTTTGGGTCAATTCCCCTGTTATTCAACTCACATTTGAAAGGTTTGTCATTGGTAGTGATTGGTGCACAGACATCCTGGGTGTTGAAGCCGAAGCCATCGAAACAGTGACAGAAATTGGAACCATTCTTTAAGGGCCTACAGATTTCATTTGTCTTACAGTTACCCATTTCATTAGGGATGCACAACCTGCCTGATGATGATAATGATTTTTTTTTTAAATTCTATTTTCCAAACAAATTGATTAATATTGTTAATTTTGACCCATAGATCTAGCACGCTATAAAATTAATTACTTAATTATTACATAATTTTACGTAACTTTTTAACGTAAATTCCAATTTAAGTTTTTCAATAGGATATTAAAATCAAAATAATAATCATGATTAACTTATTTTACATTATTATTATTGTTATTATTATTATCATTATTATTATTATTATTATTATTATTATTATTATTATTATTATTATTATTTTATTACACATATAAATGCAATTGTAATTGATTAATAATAATATTATTATTATTGTAATGATTGAACTGCGAAACCTGTATTGAACCTAGGGATGGTCGTCATGACAATAGGAGCCGTAGTAAGCTTCTCGTAAGGGGTGTGAATGTTCTGACCTTTGGGGCACTTAGAGAAGGTCAAGTTGTAGGCAGGAATGAGTTCAAAGGTCACCTTCGAAGATATGCTCAAGGAGACCTGAGTATATATTTTAGTAACGATAAGTGTAGCAATACAAAAATAATGAATACAAAAGTATCTTCTATGTATCTTAGTATGTCCTGCAATGGTAGCCATGTTTAATTTGTAATACTGCTTTGTGATGTTGGTAATGGTTAGGAAGATAATCATGTTGTCGACATTGGTGATGATGATGGTGGTGGTGGTGGTGGTGATGATGATGATGATGGTGGTGATGATGACGACGACGACGACGATGATATAAGCGCTACTGCAAAATATATTACACTATTTATTATATTATTATTATTTGACATATCATTATTAAGTACATTATCATGTAGTTGTAGAGTTATAGAAACTCTTGCGAGCAGACAGGATATGAACTCCCAACAGAGCCATGCCAAAGCAAAAGCCTTAACCGCTCGGTCACTGACATCCTTGATAATTAATAATAATAATAAATAATAATAGTTATTACTGAATGTAACTAATTATTCCTTGAGACCTTGATGCTCACAGCAAAGTCCTCCCTCTGGTCCATGATGGGCTTGGTTGTAATGAATATTTCCTCAGCTATCTTTCTGCCCTGGCTATCTTTTGACTCTTCAATAAAAAGTAGTTGGATATTTTAGTTTTAGTTGGAAATTTCGATAATTTAGTGATAAATATTGGCAAATTTATGAAGCCTAAAAATGATGAGACTGACAGAGAGAAAGTCATCTTCAGTTTTGCAACAACCGAATATTCGAACCTTTAATTGATTAAAAAAATAATAAATACTGCGGAGTAAATAAACTTAAGTGTAACTTGAAACGAAATCAACAAAAATAAAAATAATAATAATAAATAAAAAAATTAAATACAACAACAGAAGTCATTTGCCACACACCAAATGGTTATAAAACCCCTATCCCAAATATCTGATAGAACCCCAAACATTTGGACCCAAAGACACACCAAACATCCAATCCCCATCAATGATTTCAAACATTGTGGCTCACCAGAGACACTAATGTTTTTGCCTGGGATGACGATGTTGTTGATGCTCGCTGGTTTGTTCGCATCGAAGCTCCAATAGAACTGGAAGGTCGAGTTCGTGGAGCAGAAATTTTCAAAGGACAGGCCATACATCAATGGAGAGATCAACACCTGGGAGTATTTAGATTTAGGAATGAAAGCACTAACTGTTGCGATGTTGCCAAAAAAGTTATGTCATAACGTTTACAAGATTCATCGAAAATAACGTAAAAATGTTCCTTTATCATTGGAAGAAGCCATTTGAGCTACTTTTGGCAATCCCTTGATTAAGATCATTTTTGTTTTCTAAACTTTATTGAAATTCCAGAACAGAACAAAAGAGCATGCGTATACCAGACAAAGACAGTTCAAAAAGAAGGTCCTAAGGAACAACGAATAAGCATCGGTAGCCGAGTGGTTAAGGCTTTTGCTTTGGTGCGGCTCGGCTAGGAGTTCAAATCCTAGCCACTCGCAAGAGCTTCTATAACTGATTAAAACAAAAAGAATGTCCCCTGGAAACTAAATTCCTGTTGAGGGGACGTCCTTCAAAACAAAAAGAAATAATACTTTTTTGGGGGAGGAATTTAGTGAGTATAAAATTCCTAGAAAGCATAAAATTCATATAAAATACATGCAAACTCAAATTTTTTAGTTCTTCAAAACATCCATGGATGTTTACTTGACATTGTATGAGATGTTACAATAGAAAATAAGTTATTATTGTTGTTGTGCTGCATAATTAAAATTCTCTTGCCATACCCCATTCTTGGCCACACAGTCCATGCCAGTGCATGTATCAACGTCAAGAATAACCAGCTGGCAGGAAAGCTCTGCCGATTGTGAAGTCAATTCATTTGTTCTGTTTTGTAGATATTCCAGAGATTGGCACAGGCTGGGATTTGAACTGCATTCTGCAAAACAAATTCAAAACAAATAGATGACTTCTTTTATGTTTTCATGCACTGAATTCCATTTTTTTATATTTTTTTTTTAGCTTAAAGCCTATAAGCTCTTGAGTATTTATGCACTAGACATAAATATACTTTTATTTTTAAAACACAGCTAATTTAATTTGTTAGTTAAATTTAATATAAGTAATTATGTCTTTTTGATAAATGATTTTTAACTTATTCTTAATTAAGTATTCAACAGAATGTAATTATTTAAACGCATATTATTATTATGGTGCATTATGTGCCCAATACAAACACCATCGCCAGCACCAACATCGTCCAATAAATGCATGGACTTAATATTATCACGTCGCTAAGAATTACTTTACTTTTTAAACTCGGCACTGGATTCTGCATTGAGAAACAAAGTAGGCCCTGGCTATGTTGTGGCACAAATTGTGCTGAATGAACTAGCGGTTATCAATGCCAAACACTTTATAAATTGTTGACCGCTTTTTCTAAATTGTAAGCCTGATCAGTCACCCGAATGCGACTGTTGGTTAAAAGTCATCTAGGCAGTTCAACCTACCGCTTATTAGAGAAAGTACGACTATCCATAAGAGCAAACGACCCGAGAAATCAAGATTTGGCATTACAATATAAGTAGACATTGAATTCTAATTTGTGATCTCAATCCTTTTTCGAGCGCTGTGTCGTCTAGAAACAACACAAATATCAGGTGATAGGCTTGCTCAAGGCAGGTACTAATTGGTAATTTCAAATTCTTTTGCTCAGAATATTATTTAAATTTGTTGTTTTTTTTTGTCGGCTTCAAATTTTTCTTCAAAATAATTTATTGCAAGGTTACGTCCAATTCTGATTTTCCACCTTGGCGCTTTGGTTTTTCATGAGTCATTGGAATGTTTGACTCACTTCAATTGAAATTACATGATATTACTATTATCTTTGTGGAATCTTACTCCCATAAAATTAATTTAATGCGGTAATTTTTGTTTATAAATTGCGTTTAAACTTTCAGATGAAATCATGGAATGCTATCTTCTCCAGAATCTGAACAGCCAGTCCATACTTAGGGACTTCAACCCTTACAGCCCATACGCCTTTGCTCCTCCACGCTACGAGACACTACCCAAAGAACCACCGAGATACTCAAGGATCTACTTGTTGGAGAGCGAGCCGGCCAATGAGACGGGGGGCTCTGCTGGGCAGCCCTCCAACCAAGCCCAGCTACCCTCAGCCGGAGGACAAAGAACCCAAGAAATAGACGCAGTGGTATCCATGGTCGTAACAAATATCCAGCCACCTGAGAGCAAAGATGTCGCTATCATCTCCAATGCTCCTAGTGCCGGCGGACCAATTACGACTCAGATAAAAAATGGCGAAACGAAAGTCTAGCAAAATTTTTTAGGACTCGAACAAGCGATGTCTAGACTCATGCATATACATTGAAATCCATCCGTTGTTTTGATTTGAATTTTTACAAAATCTTTTGTGATGCAGATGCTTGCAGACTCTAAATATAAAAGGACGCTTTTAAATTAATATTATTCAATATTATTTTAGGTTATACAAATTAATCAATTAGTTTTATATAAAAAATAAAATTATTTTTAGCGTCTTTGCGTCATAAAATTTTGTTTACTTTACACATACAGTAGCGGGCTCATTGAGAGTTCGCGAGCTTAAAAAACGAATATACGAGGATGCTAATTTGCACCAATTGCGAGGCAGAAGTAGTTAGCCAATACGGGAGCAGCGATGTCGTCTGTCAAGAATGTGGCCAAGTACTTGCAGAAGGCGAGCTCCAAATTAACGAATTTCCTCGGACCGACCAAAACACGAAGCAATGCTTGAACGCCGCACGACCCTTTCATCTGAGGCAACATAAAACGAAACGAATATCCGAGGGCATGAACACTTGCTACCAGTTGGCCCAGAGCGTCTGCTACGCCATGGGATTCAATGCGCTGTACGAAGATGTGAAACAGATGATTACGAAAGTGCTCAAGCACGAACACTTTAGTCACAGGCGAATTGAGAGTAAGAAAACAATCACAGCCTGCTGCGTTTATCTGGTGTTCCGTGGCAGGAACCACGCTATAACTTTCGATGACCTGCAGAAACACTGCAAGGACACCCCCAAAAATTACGAGCACTGGAAGTCTCAGATAGTCCAACATTTTCCGGAGCTACTCGTGCTTAATGTCAAAACTAGCATTATTGAGCTGGCAACCAGAATAGTGGGGACTCTGAAATTCGACAAGACCATACTGGAGAAAGTTTTGGAAATTATCAAGCTTGCAGATAAAATCTGGCTCACTGAAGGCCACAAACCCGAACTTCTCATCCTTGCTTCTTGCTATCTCGCTTGGGTTGCAGAGGCACCATCAGGACGAATGAAGGTCAAAGTCACTAAATTCTGTGAGATGCACAAGATTGCAGAGAAGACTCCGATGATAGCTAAGAGTGTCACATTCCTTCTCCAAGCCCTGAAACAGCTAGCCGAACAGCTGCCCTGGTACAAGAATGACGACAATCGTGCCAAGGAGACCCAAGGCATTAGGGTAATCCTCCACCTCCAAGACATCCTCAGCTTCCAGAAACTTCTAATCTCAGAGGCCTCCAAGAAACTCAGAGATCCCGACTCGACCGACCCCCCACAGTTCGGGGGAAAAAGGCCGAGGGTGGATGATAGCTGGGCCTACGAAATCCGGAAGAAGTTGAAGCCGGACAAGAGGGGACCCCCAAAATACGACAAGGACATCGAGATTCCCGAGGGGGTGGACCTTATGAGGGAGGAGCTCGATGAATTCGACCTCAACGAAGAGCAGCTCAAGGAACACATAAGGTCGCCAGAAGAATTCAACTTGTCTATGGACATCAGGGACTTGGTCGACGTCAACGTGGAGCCCGATTCGCATAACTGATGTGAGCGCACGATCGACATGTTTTAGTCTTCAATGAAATGTATTTCTGGCTGGTTCTGAACTTTTGCACAGCAAGTTATTTAAGTGCATTTTGTTATTCTGTCTGGTGTAACATCTGTTATTGCAGGGCTATTTTGAATGCTTATTTGCTTGCTTTGACATATTTTGTTCCTGGTCTCCTTGCATGTTCATTATTCTTGATATTTTGATAGTTGGTATGAATTGTTCCCAAAATTGTCTGTGATAAAACGTTTTCGTACTTACAAACAAATAAAGACTGTTTAATAATTTTACTTGATCAACAAAAGAGATGATTCCCACCACACCACAGAATACGAAGAGCATAGTTTCAGAGTTATGTCGGGCAATGGGCTGAGACACATTCAACTTTATGAATGGTACAAATTCTACAAACACTCTTTGGCATTGTGTGGTGTAAGATTTGCATACATCGAGCAAAGAACGAGTGATCTTAAATGTCACTGATGCCAGGAAATGACTACAATGTGACATCTGACATCAATACTTCTAGCACAAATGCAACAACAACAAAGGGAGCCTTCCGAGCGAATGTCAATTATCCGAGCCAGTTCATTAACTAAATCAACCAATCAAGGTCAGCGTTCCAGTGTTTACAGTTCAAAAGTCAGCAGCTTGTTGCAATTACTCAGGGCCAGTAGTGAATCCCTCTCTCGGTCGTAGAGAATTTTAAACAGATATTCGCCGACGTCGTGAGACGAAATGTAATTCAGGCCCTGATCGAGAATGAGGATCGTTTTGCTAAAATAGTCGGTCAGGAAGACGTAGCCGTAATTATCTTTGGCCAGGCGATACGGAGATTTTATCACCTTTTTGTCGGAGTATCTTACAATTTTCTCTCCGCTGTCGTCTACGACGCAGACGTCTTCGTCGCGACAGCAGACGATGTAACGCGTCTCGTCGACTTGCAGGGCGTCGTAAATGTCGAACGACAGATCGATCGTCTTCAGGACTTCTCCATTTTCAGAAAGGTGCAGCAATTTTTTTCTCAGAACCAAAAGTAGCTTCCCAGAGCATGACTCCGACAAGCAGCAAATGCTTTCCTGGTTCGACAGGGTATAAATTTCCTGCGGGTAATCGTTGAACGAGGCATTGATTTTGATGACGTTGTCGTACAGGATTCCACGTCTGCCCAAAACGAACATGTCGTCGCCCGAGACCATCATGTCGTGGACTTGAGACAATTTGTTTTTGAAGTCGTAGCTCGACACGAGAGTCATTCTGTCGAAGATGTCCACACGAGACTCCTCCCAGTTGCAGGCGAAGATTCTGTTTTGACTCGCTGCAAAGGAATTCGCTCGGCCGACGATCTTCCCGTTCAGTCTGCCCTCCTCGATCAAGTTGAACTTTGGCTCTTAGAAGTTGAAATGCCAAGTTTTAATCTGCTTGAGAGGGCTCAATTAACTTTTATTAAGGATTTAAAGAGATTAATAAAATGCCAGTTATCATTCCACACTAATTTAATAAGTTGTTAGTAAATTTAGTTTAAAGTTAGAATGTGAATCGTTGGTCAGTCTTTGGATTTTTGAAAACCAAATGTGAAATTACGAATCAATTGACTGCATTAAGATTGGTCTGATGACTGATCCAATAACAATTAAAATAAACAAATAATTCTGAGAAATTGTTTCCTCCAACCTGTTCTAAGGGTTCCAACTATCTTTTTCAAATCCCCAACAAAGTTGTCGTCTGCAAATAGGAAGGAAGTGTTGAAATTTTTAGAATATTTTGGAACGTTCACGAATCCGTCTTTGATCGGCAAGGGCTTGTAGGCCACGTTTTCGTATTTCATGTCATCCAGTTGTTCCATCAAAGTTTTAATCTGCACATTTAAATTGGCCTTCATATTATCCAGTTCCATTATAACACTGTCTGCCTCAAACCGATGTTGTTTTAATTCATCGTCAACATTTTTAATTAATTTAGCTACAATCGAGTCGACGGCTTTCTTTACTTCTTCACCTCTTCCTTTGATGAGCTCTTTCAAATTGGCAGCTTCCATTTCACTGTCCCACATCACATCCTCGACAACTTTGCAGTTGGAAACAACATTTGCCATAGCTTCCAATTTGATTTTCAAGTTCCTTTCCAACACGATCCTTATGGAGTTGAAAAATTCTTTGATGAGTTCAATACTGTGACCCTTGTGCTTGGATTCTAGACATTGCTCGCACAGAAGGGCATTGCAGTCTTTGCAGAAGGAATTTACAATTTCAAAGTGTTCCTCACAGCTCACATTGGCATCGAGTTTATCTTTTCCTGATGCTTGTTTATCTATTGACTCCAGCTGGTGATAGCTGGTGGCCGGTAGCTTTTCATGAACTTGCAAACAGCTCGCACAGTAGTTATAAGAACAGTCAACGCAAAAGTTTATTGCTGAATTCTCATTGCAGATGTCACAATTTCTTGAAGAAATTACTAAACTTCCCAGCACTTCGTACTGATTCAAATCTTTCAATCCGCCTTCCGGTATTTGAAAAGCAACTTTACAAGTCGGACATTTCGACTCAGTGAACGACTCGCCATCTTCTGAAGTTATTGACGCCTCCAAACATTTCAGACAAAAGCCATGACCGCATGGCAAAATTCTCTGATCATCAACAATTTTCTTGCAGATGCTGCAAAAATCGAACGAGATTAGGTTCCTAAAGATAGACTCCATCGAGCCAGATGAAGGAAACAACAAACCGAAAGTTGAATTTGTAAATTCCTGGCTACAATATGGTGTTTATCTATTGAAACTGTAGTAAAGTAATGATTCAAATAATATTATATAATTTTAAATTTTTTGTAAGGTTTTTTCATTCATTAAAAAAATGTAATAAGAGCGGTTCGCTCAATTTTCAAGGCCCTAGAATCAGAAAACACCTCTGCATCCGCTATCCTCGACAGATAAACCGCCACTTAACCCTGGTTCACGCTCATTCCAGTTACCTCCTATTGGAAATTAAGCGTGACCAACGGAAAACCACTAGCAATACCAAAATGACGACCTCTCGTTCATTGACTCTGATTGCTTAAGCAAAAGACTCCGTTATCATTTGAGGATTATCATCTTTAGATCTACGAAATCGGCGTTGATCACGATCAAAAATCAAAAGCTTCAAGTTTACTCAAGAGCCAAAAATGGTAAATTCTAATTAACAATAAACTAACAATCAATAGTGAATCTAATACCAATTAGTGCTGCCAAAGAACTTTCAAGGAATAAATTCGAACCACTTCATAACATTTCAGGAAATTGGCAAACAGCAACAACTGAGCATGAAATAAGAGGCTTGAACTGAGTGATACTACACATTGGATTTTATGAAACATTCGTAACCAAATACACATTCCATACGGCTAACCGAAAAAATATGGGCATTTTTAAATCGTTTTCTAGAGGTCGCTAAGTTGAGATGACATGTGAATGGCCAGAGTAATGATCGTCTCTGGATATGCAACTACACATAAACATACAAAAGAATTATTTTATAATAATAATACTTTACACATAATATCTGCCAAATCAGCAGTAGTTACGATCAAACACATCTAAACTCAAAGGCTTTGAGTTGACACGAGAACCAGACAGTTGGTAATTTCAAATATATGTCTTAATACATGGAGTGACATTTCAATGAATTGTGATTGAAAAAGTACAATTGGCTTCCATTTTGCATGAGCATTTGGGCTCTTACGAATTTATCTCTCAATAAGTAAGTCATCCTCAGTCCATAGGAATGACACTTCTCTTCTAAACATTTTGGCGATTTTGAATATTAAGTTGTGCCATTCTTTTTTAAAAATCTAAACGATAAAGCTGGACGAACAAAACAAAAAAAATATCATTACAAAAATGAGGAAATTTCAAGTTAAATAGAAAGAAAAGGCCCAAAAAGGTCTTTTTATGGTCTGCCATAGATCCACAAATCTATGTTAAATCTTCGTCACAGTCATTCCTTGAGTTTGTACTCTTCAAATCTGAACTGCACACCTTCCTGTTCGAGAATGACCCTGTGGTCTTCACCCTCGACAGTGTTGCTGAAATGATTTGCAATGTTGTCGTGCACGAATTATTAACGACTGTGAATAACTATGAATGTTAGCACATTATGCCCACTAGTGGTAATGTTTAGGTAATTTTTAAACTTTATAATAAACAACTGCAATAAATAAAACAGTTATAATAATAATAATAATAATAATAACAACAATAATAAATATAGAAAATACCAATTTGGTTTCTTAAGCACTTTTAAAGAGTTTTTAATTGTGAAAGCTTAAATGGACTTGTGCCAGTTCCAACAATTTGCAGTTATTTTCACATCACACCAAGGAGTTGAGCAATTAATAATTACATAATTACTACCATTATAAATTAGCATTTAATGTTAGCTTAATACATTAATACCACAGTGATATTGACCACAAATGGCACCATACATATTGTCATATGTCGTTACTATATCATTGTATATCACATAATTATTAGTAACAAAGTAACAATATTAATATTGTCATATGTCATTACTATATCATTGTTATAGCGTGCTATTCATAAGTCTCCATCTTTAAAACTAGTTTTTAGTTTTAATTTTAGTATATAAATAATAATTATTAGTAACAAAGTTGCAACTATTGCAACAAAGGATTGGTAAAGCAAATAATAAAGGTTAATAATTGATCCGCCCACCTGTCGAGGTCATACAGGTGTTCAAAGGCAGGGAAGAAGACATCGGACGAGAAGATGCTAAGGACCCTCGTCAAGTACAATCTCCCACACAACTTGCTCTCGATGGCTTCCTGTTAGAAGTTTGATCTCATTTAGTATGCTTTGAATAGATTACAAATAAATAGATACATTGATTATTATATGTCATCATATGGTGACATATTACTATTACAATCCTTATTGTTTATATTATAGTTGCATTTTATTGTGCTGAATATTACTGCAATGGATTCTTCTGATTATCATTATGATAATAATTACCAATATAAAATATTTAAGGTATAAATTAAATATATAACTATTGACTACTTTGACCACAATAACTGAGCTGAGCATACTTTAATGATAGCACAGAAAATAACCAACCAACCAACCAACCATGTAAAGACTGACCTTATAAATGTCGTGTCCCCCCAGGAAGCAGATCCCACCGGCCTTTTCATCCCCCACCAGTTTCGAGGCCACAAAGACTGCCTCCTGGAAGTTGTTGACGACACAGCAGCATTCCGGGTAATCCCTGGGAAGGATCGAAAAGGTAAGAATGTAGTTCAACAAATACCAGTTTATCACAATATGTTTGTTGGACATTTCTGGCTTGCATTATTATTATCATCATCATCATCATCATCATCATTATTATTGTTGTTACTACTATTGTTATTCTTATTCTTATTGTTGTTATTATTATTATTATTATTATTATTATTATTATTATCCTTTTTTGTTATTAAACTTCATTCCAACTTAGAGCTGAGATCAAATCATGCATTAGAGAAAGCAAGTTGAAATGTCCAGTGCAAATTCTGAGAATATTATTTTGTACTTCGAAAGGAACTAACTACTTAACGTTTATCAAATAATTAACGATGACGAATGACAGATGTAAATGTACTTCATTTACACAGTGTTGCACGTAGCGTCGGAGAGCTTTTTGTTAACCATTTACATGATGCTAATTCCCAAGGGCACTTGTGGCAGTGCAGGCTGGGTTTCGAACACGACACATTACGACCGTCGCCATTACCGCAGTGTGCAAGAACATAACCCGTACGGCCAATCTGCTGACAGATAGTTAGATATCACTCAGGTTGGGTTAATAATAAACACGACAATAATTATTAATTAAAAAGATAATTAACTAAAAAATAATTAGTACTATCATCATCATAATTGTTATTATTATTATTATTATTATTATTATCATTATCATCAGTAGTAGCACTGCTGCTGTTCAACAAAGCATCGGGAATGCTAACTGAACACTCTTGGTCTTCGAGATGATCACATAGAGAACATGAGGAAGGTTCTTTTCCTCGGGCGACATCGCCTCCCACGAAGTCCTCCCTATGACGGCGACATTTGGATGGCCTGAGGGAAGGTGGAGGTAATTAACCAATGAAGACTCATTTATATTATTAGCATTGTATTAGCTAGCATTGTTATTATTAATGTTATTATTATTGTTGCTGTTATTATTATTGAAATTGGCACATGCATAGTGTCCAACTTGGATTATGAACAAGTTTTTGGAGCAACAAACAGCAAAAAAGGTCATATTTAAAAAATTATTACTAACATGTTAATAACAATTGTTTAATAATAATATTTTATTAATAATTTTTTAATAGTTAAAATGAATAAAATTACAATTGTCACTCAAACGTATTTTACAAGCAGCTATTAAATCTATTAGTATTTTATCATCAAAATAAGTGCCAATTGACATGACAAGAGAAAAGACTTTAAGGACCAAAAATAAAGACAGCACAATGACAACTCACCTTCTGTACCCCTCACCAGACTCGTGTAGTGGACGAAATCCTTGCTGGAACAAACGAAGAAAATTTAAATCGAGCATTTGGGCTCAGCAAGAATGGTTTAGAATTTCAAATAAGCCCCTAGTTTGAGTGCATCTGATTTGGATGCAAAGACATTAAAGTATTGAAGCTGGTCAGTGGTGATTGTGAAGGAGAATATGAGAATCAGTGTTATTACGTTAGGCCAAGGGCCCTCAGGAAGGTATGCTACATAAATGGTTAACAAAAAGCGCCTCTGACGCTATGCATGTGGCGCTACATAAATGAACTACATTTACATAACATTAAATCATTTTAATCCAGTCAACCTTAAAGTTGGCCATGGCAAAATCCCGCTGCATCCAATGCCCCGTTTCAAGTCCATGGCTGCCACCAAATAAGCATGGATTCCGTTCGTTACCTTCGACATGTCGTACCGAGGTTGAATCTTCGCGAGGAAAAAAATTATTATTTCACGTAAATCGACAAAAATGAATGTAAATTAATAATCCAGTGAAATTTAAAATTAGTTAACAGCTCTTGCATCAGTACAAGAACAAGTACAAGAAAGAGTACTGATGGCTTGAGTACGAGTACTTTTGATAGGCCCCAAAATGGACATTTCTGATCAATTCGAAAATATGTCCGACAAAAAAAAGCAGGCCCTGACCAACCTTCTGCAAGCACCTAATCCTGTAATCGACGTCTCCTTCCCTCCTCATGGAGGAATTGATCCAAGGAAGTCTGGCAATTCAAATTCAAATTCATGAGTGTTACTCTTCAATTCAATTGATTGTCATTCCCATTATTCAGTTATCAATTAAGAACCTATTATTCAGTTAGTTGCTTATTCAATTTTGGAATATTGAAAATCAAGTAGAAGTGGAATTTATTAAAGTTAATTTAAAATTATTAATGATAATAATAATAATAATAAAGATAATAATAATAACAACAACAACAACAATAATAATAATGATAAAAAAATAATAATGATATTAATAATAACATCTAATTTATAAGGTGCATAGCATCAGAGGTGCCCATTTACCAGGTTTTAATGAACGTGATTGGCCAACTACTTTTCCAACTTGTAACCTTAATTACTGCTAATCGAAAGTCATTTTTGGCAACGATTGCAAAAATAAATATGAAAATGTTTACATATTAAGATTCAGCAAGTATCAACAAATAACATTGCAAATCTCAAGCTATAAGTCTTTGTAATAAGTCAAGTCGAATCTTAAATCTACAAACTACTGATTGCGAAATCTTTTGGAGCTCTAACGATTTGAACCAAAACAAGCTTTCTTATCTCTTCACTGTTGAACTAACACAACATAACATAACATTAATTCACAGTGGTTTAGGTAGACTAATGTCTGTGTGACAAACCAATCATGTGACGACAATCAGCTGTGAATGTCTCAGTCAGAGTCACAATGTCAGCTGATTCGCATGAAGAAGCAAAGCAAAGAACAAACCTCAGCTCTCTGAACTTGTCGCCGTCAAAGGCGGGGAAGAAAACGTCGCACTCGAAATCCTTCATGACTTCAGTCAAGTAAAGCCTGTGACATGAGTCATGATTGAGAGCTGCCTGTGAATGAAAGAAACGAGGAGGTTATGACCAAATTTTAAAAAAAAGCATTAAAATAAATTAATGAATATAAATGCACTTCATTCGTATAGTGCCATAAGCATGGCATCATATGTACCTTTTGTCAACCATTGACATAGCAGTGCGGGCTGGGTTTCGAACACTAAACGTTACGACCAAAATCGCACGCACTCGGACGAGACAACATAAATAAGGTATTGAGCAATAAACCAGTGAAGTCAGCATTTAGATCAATTGATAATAAATTTTAAAAAAAATAAAAATAAAAAAATAATAATACCTAATGAAAAATAAAATCCACGAAACAAAATATTCAAATTAAAGGTCATAAAATAGGAAAAAAAATCCTTTTCATTCATCTTTCCAAATCAACGAATAAAGTAACAGGACAGAGAAATGCGACATGACATTGAAATTAACAGCCAATGCATTGATAGGTCTTTGCCGCTTCTACTGTCGGACGGTGACTCGAAAACTCGAATCTACAGAACCGTGCTCGGCAAACGACTAATTTCCTCGTCTAAAAACACTTTCGAGTTTTCCACCTGAAAGACTTCACTGCCTCCAATGACTTGGACTTGATCCAAATCTGCCTTTTCGAGCAGATCGTCGAGTGCATTTTCAAAGCTTTTTGAGAACTGAAGATTCTCTGTGGCAGGCTTCCTGTTGAGTTGAAGACAATGTGGACTGAAGAGATATATGTTCGGATTTGAAAGTTTAATGTCGATCGGGATGAGTAAGCGAAGTCTTGAAATTGAATTCTTAAATTGCATAATTTATAATCTAAATAATTGTAAAGTGGATATTTAACGATAATAATTAATAGTAAAATAATAACATTTAATAACTTATCGTGAATAACTATTTGTCCACATAATCTTTCTTACTGTACGTTCGATCTCATTCCATATTTCCTTTTGCACGTGTGCAAGTCACATACGTTGTCTTCCAAACAAATACAAATCGACGTAATCAATAACTTACATATTTAACGAGCTAGAATAATTACTAATTCAGTATAATCAAAAAATTAGCATAATCGGTAAATCGACATACTCCACTGTCCGACTGAGTACGACGTTGTATCTGTTCTTGAGGGGTCTGTTCTTTTCCGGGATCGATTCCCAAGTCTTCCTGCCCATGAGGACCGCATTCTTCAGCCCTTGAAGACCAAATTGATGGATGGCAAATCATTCAATCAAGCTCTCTGCACTATTGAAAATGTAAACAAACAAAAGGCTAGTCTTAGGAACAAGAGGCCTTTGGTCCTTTTTGGTTATACAGACCTGGTTTGCTGGTTTCTGAGGTGACCTTCTTGAAGAAATCCATATCCCCCCTGCAATGACGAGTGCACCGTCATGACGTTAGCATAATTTATAAATGCTGTTATTAATGGCATTAGTGATTCAAATTATCATAATGCATTAATTTATCCATGCATTATGCCAGCAGATTTTTGTATTCAGTCAATGCTACAACAAAGTTGTTTGCGTGATTTAGACATCGCATGTATCAAGTTTGTATAGTGCCCCTGATAAGTTATGAACCACTCATACATTTTTCTCCTTTCACGCTTCTCATAAATTTAGACGAGGTCAGTTCCACAATAACTGAAGCAACAACCAGATGAGAAAAATCACATTGTGATTCCAAATTTTAAAAAAAAGGAACGTCTTAAGGGAAAAACTCCCGCTAACAGACGTCCTATTACCATTGATGAATAAAGTTGCGTTTCAATGTCCCAATAATGTAAGAAATACAAAGTAATATTGATTAATATACATGGTTATTTAGAGTTAATAATAAAGTGTTTTAATGCCTTCTTAAAAGCGTAAAGGTTAGAAAGGTTGGTAATATTACGTGAAACAATAGAGTAAATCTTGGATCCCATGCAAACAATACTACGAGAACCAGTAACAGATTTAGCAAAAGCTGATCTATAATTATTTGACGAGCGAACAGAGTATGAGTGCAAAGAAGATATTTTTGAAATCAAACTATCGAAAAGACAACATGTGGTGATCTACTTTATGCATAAGAATGGCCAAATGGAAATTATTTATTTGATGAATTTTAAGTATGTTTAAATTTACAAATGCATAATCGGTATGAGAATTATATGGCAAACAAAGAGCAACACGTAAGAATTTTTTCTGAAGA
>MPNW01000670.1:12354-36968 GCA_011800805.1 Hirudo medicinalis | reverse complement strand
TAAAACATGTTTAAAAAATATCACCATTATATCTCACTCACCAGTTCCGAAGTAAGCCATTGCACTAAAAGGCACTTGAGGGTTAACTGTAAAGCCCTCGGTTGAAGTGGTATTTGTAGAACCTGAGTGCGTAAATTATTCATGGACTGATGTCCTCAATAGCTAATTTGTCCTCTCGCACGACAAAACCACGACCTCCCATTTGACGAAAAAATCGAATGATCTAATTTATCTTCATTTGTGCCTCATCATCAAAATTCCAAATGGCTTTTGAATGCTTTGAAGACATCTTCTAGGTTGATGATCTAATTTTTGAGAGGCTTTCGATATTAAATCTAAGTGCGGTCAAGATTCAAACTTGTACTTATTTATTTATTGAAAGTAGATTATAATGAATCCTCTTTATCCACGATATACTTCAGAGCCATTAAATAATAATAATAATAATGATAATAATACTAAGAAAAGGAGTACAGACATATACAGTGCCGGATTTTGGCATGGTCGGGATGTGCCGCTTCACAGGGCCTTCACCAACCAAAGAAACGCTTTTTGCTCGTCAAGGAGGCAACAGAACTGGCGTAGAGGTCTGTGGGCCTCCACCTCGGTAAATCCAGTGCTGGACATATAACATCGTAGTGCCAGTCATACTATGGGTGAGCTGAGCTGACTCCATTTCCGCCATCAAGCAACTCACAATTAAAAATTGACAATAATAATAGTTAATTGATCTTCGGCTATCAGTGTGCAATAAATACATCTGGCCCAAATCTCAAGGAAATGAATTTGATAATTTTTGGTAATATTGTCAAGGAAATACTGGCTCTAACCCAATCCGGTGACTTTTATTCGAGAATACAAATCGGCAGCATGCAATTTGACAACGCTATTCATTCAAATGGTATGTTTTTGGACGGTTTAAACATAAAGAAGAGTTAAAATCCATTTTGATTTGAAAAGCTACAAACTAATAACTTTAGCAAGGATCATTCAGCTGCTGCTTCTCGTGATGAAATTGTAAGAACTGCATGAATACTTTAAACGATGCTGAGCTAACGAGAAGCATACTAAAACCTCAACACATACTAAATAAATGCTAATCTAAAGTCCAGACATAAAACCTTTAACACAATATAAAATATATTCAGATCCTACAAGAACCCTTTTTCTAATTTATTTCCATTAACATTCGATTTATTTTCCTCTGACGTTGGTCAGCATAAAGATGGAGATCCTTTTTAACAGGTGCCATTCTGCTCGGACTTAGGTTTTCCTGTCGAAAAGACGATTTTATTTAGTTTGGGACATTTTCATTGTTGAGTTTGAAAAAGACAAATGAACATATAAAAAAAATAATACAAACACAAAATTGGTATGTTTTCATATTTGATATTTCATATATTTCAAAATTCATGTTTGAATTGGTCTTGTTTGCACACCCATGTTAATGAAAACAACAACATCAATGACAATAATAAAAATGTAAGGATATTGCACTTGTTAATAGCCCTCTCCAGATATTTTTATATATACTTACATAATGTATATTTTAATAATGTTTATATAATATAAATTATTATATAAAAATATCTGGAGATATCTTAACCTCTTTCATAGTGCATTTTTATTGTGATGGAATCACATTTGGTTTTAAATATGCAGTCTTGAGCAGAATTGGAATAAGTTAAAAGTTCATCTCCAGTACCTAAAACAGACATCTAAGTCTGGTGCATTACTCTTAATTCCAAATTTAGCCATCAATGTTAGTCACACATAACATTGTGACACATATTGATTATGTTATTAGCTTGCGATGTTTAACCTATGTATTGGCTTGTCATACAAAGCTCAAGTTAGCTCGTAGCGACAGTAAAGGCAACAACTGCCATCAACAACAGCAATCCTGGGAGACAGTACTACATCAACAGCTTAAGAATCCCTGATGCTTTATGATGGTGTTTATGGCAGTAGGTAAATAAAGATACCCATTAAATGTATATTAACCTTCTCTAGCATCTGGTTTTCATAACACGTGATGCTAAACTCAATGTCACCTTCTCGTCTCACCGACGAATCTGCCGTCGGATGGCTGAAAATTAGCGATTTAATTTAAAAAAAATCTTAAATTGTAAGATTTACAAGAACCAAAGCACATATCAAGCTCCTTTTAACAATATTAGTCACGATTAATTCGACTATTATATTATATTATATCGAACCAAAATCAAAAAAATCATAAAACCAAATTGTTTATTACAATAGGCTCAATAGGTAGGAACTCGAACCCACATGCCCAATGTCTTGACGAATTTTTGTTGGTCAAAGTTGGGGAAGAAGGTGTCACAGTCGTACTTCTTCACAATTTCAGTCAAGAATATCCTGTGACAGTGCTCATGTCGGAGAGCCACCTGCCACCAAATAAAACACAACAATCTTCTAATTCACTTCATATTTGTGCATGATTTAAATCCCACATCCCAGCAGGATTTATTAAAATGATTGAGCACAATTTACATTTCACATCTCGGCAAAGTTCAGTCACAAACTGCTGAGAATATTTAGTTTTTATGGCAACGTGGAATTAGTTCTTCGTTTATCGAGTTTTAGTCTTCTAGCCTGTTCTGCTATTTCCTGCAGATAGATGATTTTGAGATTACCTTGGTTTGGTGACCATCAGATGAACACAAGGGTTAAATGATGACAAAGCAGTTTATCCTCATTATTATTATTATTGTTGTTATTGTTAAAATTACATTTAAGTAATATTGATAATATTATACTAGTAATGTTGTTTTTAGTATTTAATATTATACTTTTCATTATTACTCAAATCTAATGTGAAACATAGAAGTACCTCGAAGACGCTCGTCCCTCCGATAACAAAAACGTCTCCTAAATCTTCCTTTGCTTTCAGGCATTCCAAGGCATGCTCAAAGTTTTTTGCAACTTCTACATTAATAAACTCAGGCATGCTTTGAGCACTGAATTAATAAAATGAGAAATCGTTAATTAATGGAACTTTGTTCATTTAAACACATTAATCACCAACAATTAATCACTAACAATCTTAATCCATCAATTTACGAAAAAAGAGACCAAGTGAACGGCAACTCACTCCATGGTACGGCTGAGGACGACGTTGTATCGGCCTTTGAGAGGCCTCATCTTTTCTGGAATCGATTCCCAAGTCCTCCTGCCCATTATGACAGCATTTTTCAGTCCTTAAACCAGAAGTTCATGATCTGAATGAATAGCAGAATAAAGGAAATGTCTGCAAACTTATTACCAGGGCCTGACTTTGTTGTGATTTCTTTGAAAAATTTCATGTCAGTTCTAAATAATAAAACAAATTTAAAACTTCAACGATAAGGCTATTTTAATGTGCAATTATGTCTCATTTGTTTTGGAAAATATAAAATCATCATTCAGAAATAACATTTAATAAATACACAACATAAACATTTAAGAGATTAATTCTGTAACAGCTGGCATTAACAAAATATTCATCTTTTACAGGTTCCAATGATGTTTATTTATATGAATTACTAAAGATACTTATCTGACTCATCCTGCTTCACTATAACATTGACAGAATGCACTTTGATGAAGCACTAAATAGAAGATTCCAAGTAGTGAATCACTTAACAATTTGCATTGACATTGATTTTGCCACAAAATAATTTCAAATTTGTGTTTAGCCAATTTTTTTTTATATTCAACTACCACCTCAAGGGTTGATTTCGTTTTTATTTTTAGAAGGATTGTTCTTGTTCTCTTCTCTACCATCATCCCTTGCTTCTGTAAACTATAGTATAGTTTCTCACTATTTAAATCCTGTCTTAAAAAATACATTCTGTCCAGTTGTTGAGATTTAAATTTCCTCACCCCTTTATCTGTTGTATCATTTATCTTATCTGTTGTATCATTTATTTTATCTGTTGTATCATTTATTTTATCTGTTGTATCATTTATCTTATCTAACCTTCCTTGATTTGTGTCACATCACTGCCCCGGTTGATCTTTCATTGTCACACATTCATTAGTTTTATCATGTTTTCCTCATTTTTCATTGTTATCATCAATTTTCTCATGTTCGTTTGCAATAAAAATTCACATTCTCACTCAGTTTATCAATTACTTAAAGACATGCGTGTCGCCGTAATTATGTCATTTTGTAACCGGTTATCCCCTGGACGGGAATTATATTCCCTTGGGATACACCGTGAATTTGTGATTTTTGTGTGTGTATTTTTTTGTGTTCTTCATTCAGAGTTTTGAAATAAACGAATTCTAAGAAAAATAAAAGAAAAAAAATGATCCAAGTGGAAGTAGTTCTCTCTAAATTATATGACTGTGAATATTAACTTATAAAAACATTGCCATCACCGTAAAACATGTCATTCAAAACACATGAGGGAATTTAAATAACCTTCCATCTTTTGTTATTTTATTGCGGTTATCTCGTGAGTTGAACTGGATTGTACTTGTGATATCATATGAATAACTCACTCAATTTTCCAGGGAAGTCTGTTGCTAATTCCAATGCCCCGATTTTTGCACATGGCAACTACGATGTACAGTTTTAACCTATTATTCTTGTCCATTTTGGTAATAAAGCGAACCTATTTCCCTCTAGACTTTGAATACGGCAGCAATAACTCAAATATATAATACTCAAATTCAAATGTTGCGCCAAAACTTTTGTAAACATTTGAAAACATTTGAAAGAAATTTTCAACATTATTTTTTTTAGTAATTCCAAAATAGTAATTACATTAATTTTATTACAAAATCATCAAATATTATATTATAAATTGTAACTAAATTGTCTTGAAAATATGGCAAGGATAGCTCGAGTAAACTCTTGGCAAGCATGCCGTCAGATGAAACTAGTTTGCAGTAAAATTCAAAATTTTTCAACTTCTATTAATGAGTATTGAATTATTTCTCAAAGGTTTAATACATTATCCTACTATATAAGGCTTTTTTTTCGATGACCTTAACTTTCGCGAAATTCGCTAAGTGATGCACTGTCTAATTCTAATTCAAAAATATGTAGCGAATTTTGATACCATTGTGTTTGTAGTAATTTTTATATGTTCATTTGTCTTTTTCAAACTCAAACAATGATCTTTTCGACCTTATGACAGGAAAACCTAAGTCCAAGCAAAATGACACCTGCTGAAAAGGATCTCCATCTTTATGCTGTCAAATTCGACACTTTTCAAATTCTATTAATTAGTACTTCTTCTATATCAATTTCAATGATTAATACATCATAATTTTTTTAAATATTACCCTAATCTAACGTATGTATAAGGTTTATTGATAATTTTTTTTTAACTTTTGCGAAATTCGTCAACTGAGAAACGCCCTATTTAACATCTGTCTATCACAAGCTGACATCTGCCAAGTAAATTTATATTCTTCAGTAACTTGTTTGAACGGTAACGATAACGATTCAGAGTTTGAAGCCTGATTTGTGTAAACTATTGCTTTAAATCTTTAAATCTTTACTTTTGACTGAGGTTTGACTAAATAATTTAGAAAGGTTAATTGAATCACGGACTTCCTTCAGTCGATTGGCTGTCAAGTTTTGTGGTATCAAATTCTCACCAAAGAGGACTAATATATCATCAATCAAATAATGATAAGATGATGCTGTTTATTATGATTATGATTATGATTATGATTATGATTAAGATGATTATTACGATAAAAATTATGATGAATAATATGGTGAATATTATGATAAAATTACATTGAATATTAAACTGAATGTTACGATAAATGTTGTGGTGCATATTATTTTAAATATTATGATAAATTATTGTCGAAAACTTGTCTTGAATTCATTGAAAAAATATAGTTCAGGAGCTAATTACTAAAAAAGGAGAGAAATGTTAATTGATGTAAATTACAATTTTAATAAATGCATCTGTATTTTATTAGTAAATGTATGTTCCCTAGCGTTTCTGGTTGATGTAACTTTTGAGTATTTCCATTCTTTTTTATGTTTTTATGATAAATTCGTGCGATGATGAGGATGGAGAAGAGGATGAAGATGATACTTGATGATGAGGATGAAGATGAGACTTGATGATGAGGATGAAGATGAGACTTGATGATGAGGATCAGCTGTTTCAGAACATTCGAAATTTGCCGTTTCGCCGTGTAATAAATTGTTGTTTGAACTGTCGATACTAGATTTCCGATTCTTATTGATCTACTATTTATCGTTGAGATATCAAGGGTGTATAGGTCCATCTGGATATCCCTTATTTATTTGTTAAGTGCACTTATGAACGTTTTGAGAATCGCTGAAAAGTAGCACTGAGGTTTCGTCCTTCACCGGACTGAGAAACGAGAGAATTTAGCAAGAATATTAATAATATTTTAATTTTGAAATCAACCATACCTCCACGGAAACCCATTAATCTTCTTTGGAGGCATCGAGACTTGTCGCCATGGTCATAATCACGAGAGGGTGGATGGAATCTTGAAGCGAATCAGATGTAGATCACAAGCTTTTCAGTCCACCTCTGAGCTCTCCAATTCCACTTCATCCATCAAGTGCCAGACCCCAAGTCTTCTTAATTCATGCCCTCCTATCCTTCGATCCGTTCATTGCTTGATGTATTCAACATCGCTTCAGCTAAGCATTTGCCATGGTAAATTGGTTTTCATAACATTACAAATATTTTCAAGCACCATGTAGATAGTCAGCTCGCTTGAGTCGGGTCACGTAGAAAGAGCTAAGAGAGATGAGCCTGTGTCCTTCCTGAAAAAAAAATTTACAAAACTAAAGGAGTTAAAGAAGTTAATTACTGGAAATAAAATACTTTATCGAATGTTCTATGATTTATGAACTGAAGCCATGATTTTATTAAATAATAAAATTTCTTCGCCTCTGTTTTTTTTTTATGTCTCTGAAATCGTGGAGGACAAATGATTGCGATCTCCTTAAATTTAATGCGCTTAACATATTTCATTAATAGATTTTAAAAGTCAAAATAATAATAATAATAACTTACATCCTTGTTAAACTAGAAGGGAAAACTCTACTCTTGTATGCAATAATCGATTGACCTCAACCTCAACCAATACCTAGCTACTAGAAACAGGTGTTGCTATAAGAGGATTAGTAATAAAAGGTGAGTCATAGCGACCAACATTTTGTTTGATGTTACTAATTCCATCACATTTGTAACATAAACATGACGTAACATAAAATGGTTATTTTATGTCTGCCGATAATCAGGTGTTTCGATCTGATAAGGTGTCAAATTAATTCTTTGGGACTTGAAGTTATTGCCAGCAATGGAAGGTCAGTGTGGCATTCCTAATACTATTTAATGAATTAGAAAGCTTAAAACGATTCCATTTGTTTAATCAGTGAAAAATAGGGGGATGCTTAAAATAGGGAAAAAATAAATCTCTTACTTTTTTGTGAACCTACCTTCCAGAACTATTCCAACTGGTCTCAAATTATTACAGAAAGAAATTGAACTTTATATATTAATATTTAGAGGTAGCTTAAGGATCACAAAGTTTACAAAAAGAGCGATTTTCGACAAATGAAAACATACAAGAGCTGTTTCGGTAAACCAGACTTGTTTCACTATTTTTGACAATTACAGACAAATTAAATAGTCATGCAGACTCTACATTCAAAAAAGTTGATAGGTTACAATCCAAAAATGCAATGAAAAAATGTTAAAGGTCACAAAATTAGAAATGTTCAGTACAAAGTTCAATGCAACTTTCTCAGTTTATTTTGACAGAGAGTGTCTCTTTCTTGGTGTCTGGATAAGCCTGGCGATGCTGTTGAAGAACTTGCAGAAAATACTTAAGCTGTAATTCACTGTGAGTCATGAGGCCACTGAATTCCTGGATGAGTGCCATGCTGCATTCTGCAAG
This sequence comes from Hirudo medicinalis, assembly GCA_011800805.1. Classification (NCBI taxonomy): domain Eukaryota; kingdom Metazoa; phylum Annelida; class Clitellata; order Hirudinida; family Hirudinidae; genus Hirudo; species Hirudo medicinalis. The sequence goes on along the minus strand of MPNW01000670.1, from coordinate 29,048 downwards.
GTCGTTAACAACTTTAATGGCATATACTGCATGATGCGTGGCCCCAGGTGCCATAAATTGGACACCTCTTTGTGGGAAGGAACTAAGAAAGATAAGTACCATAAGTTCAGTGAATTCTCTGTAGTAATCTCTTGGCTGATTGTTTTCCAGATAGCTGTTTGCAAACTGAACAACACCATCTTCGATGTCTTGCAATGATCTTAATACTGTGTTATTTGTCAATCCTGTTTCTATATTTCTATTGATCAATGAACTGCCAATGACCTTAACATTGCTTAAAGAGTGGAACTTCCGGTGGTGATGTGGATCCCAGACAGACTTGAAACACTGCACCAATGATCAGCTCCATTACACGATGCCTGCATGCCAGTGATAGCAGCTCCTTACCTAGCTTTTGGTCTAGGAGGACCAGCAACCCGGCTAGTGCTGGAGCTTGTTGTATCAAAAGACTTTGCTCGAACTCTATCAGCTGAACCGTTCCTCCAGAGTCATATAGACAGCTGCAGCTTGATCTTCACTTGATCCACTTGCTAGCTTTGCCACATTAAGGAGGTTGTAAACTCCATGCCAGAAACAATTACTGGAAGTCTATCAACTTGTTCTTTACTTGTAAGGTCAGCAATAAGTTTACCATCTAATTGGACTACCAGTGGTACATTACATGTAGTTTGGAAAGTTTGTCTTGTAAAGCTGTTGCTTGCTGAGTCCTCTGCTTGATTCTTTCTCGACAAACTGTGTCACGATCGAGAGCGATATCGTCAATTCCGTGACCGAGGCTTTTCAATGTTTCTGCAATAACAAAGGTTGCTTTACGATCAGATAACTTCGTTTTGTCCAAGGCAGTTGCTGGCTCTGGTGTGATAAAACTTGTTCTGCCTCTCTTTCTCTTACTTGATGTCTGAGATAAGCTGCCTCCAACTGACCCCTCACTCTGTCTCCCTTCCAGCTTGCATCTTCTTCAGTATCTCTGCTGCTGCTTGAGGATATTAGTTCTGCTATTTTTTTATCACCTCTCTTCAAGTCTTCCATTCTACGTTTTCTGACAAGCATCTCTTCCCGTCTATCTATTGATTGTTTCTCCTTTGCAGTTAATTTTGCATCCACACCTACCATTGAACCTCCAAGTCCTTTTTCAGGCTGAGCTAACAAGAACTCACGATCCTCTGGAATTGTTATCATATCGAGTGCTCTAAAATGAGAAATGTCTAAAAGGTCATCTAGTTTACAAACAAATTCAGCCTCATTTGCTTGCTGTGTTACAGATTGTTGCCCCAAAGTTTTTCTTCATCAAACGCCATTCTTCAANTATCGAGTGCTCTAAAATGAGAAATGTCTAAAAGGTCATCTAGTTTACAAACAAATTCAGCCTCATTTGCTTGCTGTGTTACAGATTGTTGCCCCAAAGTTTTTCTTCATCAAACGCCATTCTTCAAATGTTCGTTCTGTTAATTAGTTTGATTATTCAATTTCTTGGATCCATCGATGGGATCCTTGGCATATGATAAAATATTGCCAGCTTTTCGACTGTACCAACTGATAGTTTCTCATAGTTTCAAATGGATACATTGTGGTTCAAGCTTGTGGTTGCCATATGCTGCTCCTTACTATTTGGAACCTGTAAAACTTCAGTGGCATTGAGCTATCAGTAAATATTCACCAATGAAATAGATATTTGGCCTGAAGTTTTTCTTTATAGATGTGAACAAAAATAGAGGGTAGGAGGATCACATTTAAAAAATGTGAAAATAAGCTCCATCCTAATGTCAAAATTGTGCCATATTGCTCATGCCATGATTTGTTTATTTATAAATTTCGCTCGGATGTCTAAATGTTCGGATGTTCATTTAACTTATGCCAACTTATGGTTGTGATAGATTATGATACATAGGGAGATGCATAGATAGATACATGGCTAGATAAAATGTAATCTAATCAAATTATCTAGACAGATACACAGATTATTATCATAATATTAATAATTAATAATAATCATAATCATAATAATCCTTTCTTGTTAATCTATAACTTAGCCGAAAAAATGGATTTGGAAACGATAACAGATTTGCCTCAATCAAGATTGTCATTATTAAAAAGGCAAGATTTTTTCATGCATCCTATGGCTGGCAATACTTGTGAAATTATTGGGAACTGCGTAGTACTGCGTGGGACAAGATTCGTCATCCAGAATCAAAAAGTACTTTTCTGTTTCTGACGACATATAGATTCTGAATGCATTGAATTTTATAACTTTGTGGATTGCTAGTTTTATGATTGGCTCAGAGGGTTTGCGTTCCTGCGAGACGGCGCTATATAAATGGTCTAAACGCCCCTGATGCTTACGCTTTTCTATGTTCTTTGTCCTAGAAATTTGACTGTTTTTTGCTTTTTGTGTTTCCTAACATAACTCTTTTTTATTGTTTAATTTTATTTATTCATCCAATTTTTAGAATGCTCAGTAATCCGTAGGACTGGATAGGGGTAGGCTGAGTCTAGCAGCCTGTCTAAAAAAAAAAGAGCAACATCTTGGCCTGGAATGCACGCTTTGCAAATATCCCATTCCTTGCAGATGAAATGTTTCGATCTCGTGACTTGTGATGCTGATTTTCTATGCCTTCACAAACAGTATCAATTTTCGAACATGCTCTGTAGGACCACATCCCTCAATTGAAGAATTAATAATTTTTAATAACCGAATTAAAATGAAGACAAATTATTGTCGATAATATAAAGCAATATTACTAAAGGATCAAATCAACAACTACCTGTCTGATGTAGAAGTACATCTGGACATTAAGAAGTTCTTTGGAAACCTCTTTATTCGAGTGGGGAGCATCAATGAAGCACCCCAGTTGGTTCAGATTCATGGAGAGAGGTGTGACAACCACTTTCCAGACAGCGATTGCTTTCTTCTGACGTATCACAATACTTTGAGCAAGATCGAAGCAATCAAAATTTTGTGCAGAACACTTCGACTTGAAATGTATTCTTTTTAAATGTTTGAATGTTTTGTCTGAAGCGTATTTTGTACGCTTGAGAATTTGGTCGAGTCAAATCGACATTTTCAACTTTTAATTTGATATTGGTATTTTCTGCACTTTTAACCTGCAGTAGTTTTAAATGCAGCGGCTGAAAATATTGATTCGATGAATATTATTGCGAAGAACAAGAACTTTTTGATATGGAGGTAATGGCAACATTGTGCCATGTTCGAAACCCAACCTGCACTGCCGCAAGCGCCCATGGGAAGGAGCGCTATATAAATGGTTAAAAAGCGCCTCTGACGCTATGCATATGGCGCTATATAAATGAACTACATTTACATTTTACATTTTTAATTCGGTTCTGATCAATTGAAATAAAAAAGATCTCGCTGCATTCAATAAATTGTCCCAATCAAAATTCCACAGTGTAGCATGAATCCGACCGCCCACCCAACCAATGGCTTCACGAGGATTTGCATGCCTGAAGACTCTTGCGCTTAGCTAATCTTGCGAATTTATATGATTATCCCTTTTAAAAAAGATTTTTGTCAATTGTAGTTAACTATTAATTAACTGTTAATTGATCGTAATTAATATAACTTGTTAATCTTGCAAAGTAAGGATAAATAATTTATTGCAATAATTTTATTGATAATTAATAATTAATAATAGAATTGATAATCACAATAATAATAATAATAATGATAATAATAATAATAATAATAATAATAATAATAATAATAATAATAGTAATAATAATAATAATAATATTGAATAATTGCACTTACCTCAAAATTTAAATCCAACAATATGATTATTTTAAAGTATGAGAAGTCTTCTGATTGAAGACCTGGGTCAACCTGTCAGCCAAGGTTAATATATTAACCTAATGAATACTTATTTATTTATTTATTTATTTATTTATTCATTAACATTTGATTAAATCCATTGATCATAATTACCTCATAAATGTTTTCGCCTTTTATCGTTATATAGGGTTTGCCAAGTCATTCATGGGAATTCCATGTCGGATGATTCTGATGACAGATTATCTGAACTCCCTCATCATTATATGCTGCATGGGAAAAGGTATCTATTTCCATGACTTTAAAATCATGGATTCCACTCACATTTCATTCAATAATCTTTCTTGAATTTTTCCGCGCCATTCTGATGAAGAAGAGTACAGCATTGTCACAGTCCCACAGGAGGACTATCCTTCAACTCATCAGCAATTACGAATGTGAATTCCTCTCCGCCAAATATTGTGGATAATTAAAAAAATTTTAAAAAAGATTATTAAAGAAAATTTAAAAATTAAAAACATTGATGTTCACGGTTTCACATCCTTTATAAGCCAGAGGAGGCTTCACGTGCTTCTATAAATTGTTTTCTCTCACTGAGTTGTAATACCTTGGCTTACCAGACCCCAATCAGGATTCGAACCACGATACAAATATTCAAACCTATTCACAGAGATACTAATTTAGATTCACAGCTTAGGAAAATTCCATAGCAGACAAGAACATTCACATAGAAAATAGTCAACGTAAATAAGAAATAAAACTGTACTAAGTCAAATTTTTTAAATCTCTTCGGTAAACGCTACAAGAAGTTTCCATTTGCTTAATCTACCTTCAAACTCTTTCCCATTCAATGCTACGGTCAAAGATTATATTCTACAATTCCATTATCAATAAAAGATCAATCTCTATCCTGTCCTTTCAATATTCTTTATTTGTTATTTAAAAAGGCTTATAAGTTGTACATATTGCGCGATTTTCTTTGAGCAGTATTTATTCTCTATTTTTGTTTACTTTTGTGCATACGCCTACTTGTAACGTGTTGATGAGGGTCAGTCTGATAGCGGAAGAGTGCGTTTCCTTAAGGCTGACCCTTGAGTTATTTTATTTGGGTTTATTTTTCTGGTTTGTTTATTGCTACTTTGTTAATAAATAAAATTGCTCAAAAAAAAAGTTTCAACAATTGACATTTCGAAACAAGACTACGTTGTAGAAATTAACTAACACTGGGTCATAACTGATGAACTAATGCATAAAAATATTTATAAATTACTCAGATATAATCTACTAGTGTGCGAAGTATTTGGTAATAAGAAAAGGCGTTTTTAAACATAATTTCAAGCATTGGAGGATTGGATTGGAGATAATCGTTCAAGTTTCAAAATTTACTTAGTTCTTAGGTCTTCTGTGTTAAATGACTGTGCAAATGATGATCCTTGTTCTGCTTACACAAATTTTATTTCTATTTATTCAAGACTGTGTAATGAATCTTTTCCTCTTGTCTCTCATTATGGGTCCTTTCAGAATTTCAAACAACCTTGGATGTCTCCATCCCTACTAAAGTCATGCCAGATAAAAAATAAACTTTATAGAATCTTTCTCAAACATCCTACAGATCTTAATAAACAAGCTTTTAGTTCTTTTAGAAATAATTTCAAGAAAACTAAATTAGCCACAAAAAAAAATTATTATGACAAACATTTTCTCATGCTGATGACACTGCTGCTGATTAAAAATAAACATTGACTTCGAAACCGAGTTTGACATGTCCCATCCCTTCAACACCATAAGTGGAAAAGACGATATTCTTTGAGCCGCTTTGGTTTTATTTATGTGATTTATTATGCCTCCTCCATCAACCTTTAAATCAACTGCTGCTGCGATCTTACATATGAAATCAAGTTAATTCGAGTGCTCTTAAATTCTGGATTAAACAAATTCTCTTATCCGGGAAATTTCGAATACCGCGAGGGTTTTGATAAATGACATTCCTTGGATTTGGCAATGCAGAGAAATGCTTGTCTTGAGAAAAATTTTCCGGCGGCCTCTCTTGTTCAGTAGATGCGGAGAGAAATGTGGCACCTATCGAATGTCTATAATATACGTTTTCGTTCTTTGTACTTATGGTTTTATTTTAGTTTTGGTAATGATTTTAGTTTTTCAATTTGTTAGTTTAATTTTAGTTTCGTTCATTTTTTTAAAGGAATATTGGATAATTTAGTTTTTTTTGGATATAGTTTTAGTTAGCTATAATATTTTGGTTAACTGATCTTTTTATTTTAGTTTTCCATAACTAAAATGAACTATCAACCGCTCAAAACCGTTAGCATCATCACCATCATACTCATAGCGAACGTGTTCCCATAGCCGACGCATTCTCGATTTTGCCCGAAACTGGGCTATGCAAAAGTTCTAAAATCTCAGTTAATCGCATAATAATATTTTCACGAATTTAATTATTCTAAGCCAATGTTATTAAAAACCCGTTGAAATATTAAAAAAATAAACCTCATAATGAAGTCACATTTAAAAATAAAACAAAATTTTAATTGGTTACAAGCGTAAATAATAACATTTTTTTTAAATTTACAAAACTTAGTCGAATGTATAATTTTCATACTTCAATTTTAATATTTCTGGCGATAGGAATTTGAAGTAGAATGCGAGCAGAGCGACCATGTCCCGCCACTTTTTCGCTGTTGAGCAACGAAACATGTCGAACAAGATGCCGGCAGTATTCTGTGTGGCTGTTCTGGTCGTTTTGGTGTTTTCAAATGGTAGGTAAAAAAGATTTTGAATTCGTTTTAATCAAATTTCTTTCATATTTATCGAATAAATGGGCAGATAGCCTTCGGACTATTTTTTTTTCTTGTTTTTGTTAGTGATTGAAACCTCCCCCTGTTCTGACCCGTTTTAGTGGGTTCGAACAAAAATCGAATGAAAATTATCCGGTTAAGGTAAATGTATGCGGATTGCCTTAAAAAGTAATAGACATGTTAGAGAGCCGTGGAATTTGAAAAAAAAAAAAGATTTTTAGTTGATATTCGGAGCAAAATTCTGGAATGATCCCAATAGATGTGAGGAGAGAACAGTACAAGTTTGAGTTCTCCAGTAAATTTCCTTCAGAAAATATATAACATGCTTTTAATTCGACGGGAATTATGAATTCGAGGTTCACGTGAAACCAAAACAGCAATGGCGAAAATTGGCGCCACGAATTGCTAAAATTAGACTAGGCTTAATTAGGTTACTGGACTATTATTGTTGTTATTATTATCATTATTATTATTATACTATTTAAAAGAACAACATACTTAATAGAAGAATTTAGTACATTAAATAAAAGCTGAATGGCGATCAAGTCTCCTAAGATTTGCGGAAAATGTTTTTCCGATAATTTTCGTAGATAATTAACAATATAGTGGGCAATATTCACACACATAATTGTAAAATAGTCGGATTTCGGGAGACAAATCTTGGCCGGACCCGTGGTTAGATTTTGGGACCGGGGGAAATATGCAGCTTGACTTGTTGTTTTCATCGAACGCTTCTTTGAGCGCGTGGGAACCTTATATCAAAATCATGGGACGGACCTACCGGATTTTTCTTTTGATGTGTAGTTTGAAACTTTTGAGGGCACCGCTCCCCAGAAGCTGCGACCACACTGGGGGTTATCGGTTAACGTTCGTTGCTAGATAATAAGAGCGATTGAATGAGGAAATTTTATTTGGGGAAAAACTAAAGTGAATGAGGAGATTTTATTAATTTTAGTTAAAATTCCTTTTAGTTGCTGAGATGTGATAAAGGAACAAAATCACGCAAGGCTCCTTACGCATATGAGTGCACGTGACCTCGATTGGCGGTTCTCGGCCATAACAATATGAATTTTGTTTCGCCAATGTTGTCTGTTTTGACTTCAAATAAGATTCGGCTCAATCTTTCAGTCTCAATTTTTAGCGAAGCTGAAAGGATAAAATCTAAAATAATTCTGTTGGTATGGATTACCGACGGCCTGGGTGATCGAATGGATTCTTGTGTCAGTTGATGTATTTCCGACTCCAAAGAAATCACCAGTGCGATACGATAGCGACCTACACTTTTTTTTTTCTTACATTGGTATACATTGATCTAGCGTACCGATCAGTGTGAGCTAAGTTGTTAGATGATGATCTAGAAGTTTATCATACAGACTATTTATCATTAGTCTTAAACCACTATAAATCAATGTTATGTTACGTTATACGGATTGCTTTACACGGAAATCGGAAATACGAAGGACCGTTAACGAACTGGTCCAGGTGTAATGTGAGGATCGTTTAGGCTTTCATTCTTGCACAAATACTGACTTTATATAAATAAATTTAAATAAATACTTTAGCTCTGTAAAAGAAATTTAGCAATTAAAATAATTTCAATAAATTTAGCAATTAAAATAATAAAACACCGAAAAAGCTAATTCTCTGTAATGCTTATATCATTGAATGCATTCATTCATTGTGGGTCATTCACTCCTCAGGGCTGCAATTGTCAGGGTCGAACGAATTGTCGACAATCAACTTTAACATCAGCATCGAACGTGGTCCAACATTTGGTGTGGTTATGCCAGGAGGTAATATTACCATGGACTGCTTGGGTCATTGCAGTGATCCTTCTCTGTGCAGAGTAGCTTGGTACTTCAAGGGATTTGCAGTGTTTCCAACAGAGAAGCAAAAGTTTTTCCCGAACGGTTCCCTCCAGATTCTTGATTTTAGCATGGAAAATGGAGGTGAATATTTGTGCATGGTAGCCTCTAATCCATTTGCAAGATTGAGCAGAACTGCTGTAGTGGAATTAGCAGGTAAATGTGAATGTATAGATGCACTTCATTTCAATAGCACTATATGCAAAGCATCAGAGGTGCTTTTTGTCAACCATTTATATAGCGCTCCTTCCCAAGGGAGCACTTGTGGCAGTGCAGGCTGGGTTTCGAACACGACACATCACGACCGTTGCCATTAGCTGCCTCATGCAGGAACGCAACCCATTCGCCCAACCTGCAATTAATTCTGAGAGTCGTCTGTAGTATATTCTAGCTTTTCAAATTTTAAACATGCATTTGCAATTTTGTTTCATTGTTTTATAAATATTTCTTGTTACTGGTTAATAAACTAGGTCATTGAGCCATGGAATTCTAGATATAGATGTAGGTGTTATATCTGGATATCCATGTGATTGGTCAATTTGGAAAGCTACAAGCGCTGATCCCCACAAAACACAGCTGGTCTATTTTTTAAATAGAGAAAAATAACATTTTGGGTGCAGGCCAATCCTGTATTTAGCATCTCTCTCTGTTTTGCTCGCATTTCAAGAAGCAAATGGGATTCAGGAGACCATAAATTATTTTGGAAATGAAGAAGGTTCTAATATTTTTCATCTTAAGCTGAGATTTTCGTCGTTTCAGTGATACAAAAAGAAACGAGAAAAGTTTTTGAAGAACGAGTTGCAGTTGGTGGTAACGTGTTACTGCCGTGTTATGCAGAAGGGGTGCCGGATCCCAAAGTCATGTGGACTAAAAATTCTCGTCAAATGTTTTTTACTGAGAGGTTTAGAGGCTTTTGACTAATTTTTAGCTCATGATAGACTTATTTTCTAGGAATATTATTTTGTCATTTACAATACTTCTTCAGTCATTAATAGCAATGCAATTCTCAATTATATAACACCTTAACTTAATTAGTAGTGGTGCTCTTTCTTAGCCATTCATGCAGTCTTCCAAAGAGCTATCTTGGCAGTGCAAGCCACGTTTTGAACACGGTACACAGCATTACTGACTTGCTTCTCTGTCGCTTTTAGGAAAGCATCGATTCGACTTAATTCGCAATTTAACGAGCCTTGACAGAGTTTATGCTATTACGTAGGGCTATCCAAAGCGTGGCATCCAAAACTAACAGCTTGCAATTATACAACGTCACCCCAGAAGACGGAGGCTTGTACAAATGCCACGCTTCGAACATGGCCGGAAGCGTGGTTGCGGCTACTTACACTGTTAACGTGACTAAGACAGGTTGTTTACGTGACGTTTTTCATTTCGGCAACAATTTGAACGCGATACGTTTGGAACGATCTTTGCTTTTCTTGAGAATGAATTTAGGTCACTGTAAATTGAAGACCTAGAATAATTTGTTTGTATTTTAATAATTTGTTTGTATTTTATTAATCTGTTTGTATTTTAATAATTTGTTTGTATTTTATTAATCTGTTTGTATTTTATTATTTTGTTTGTATTTTATTAATTTGTTTGTATTTTATTATTTTGTTTGTATTTTATTAATCTGTTTGTATTTTATTAATTTGAAGTTTTAACGTTGCATTTGTGCTTTTGGTCATTTAAAATTGATTTTTTTTATAATCATGGCTGAAATTAATTAATTTTATGCCACTTACTTTGATTGTTCTTATCTCATTATTACTACTTAGGGACATCTAAGGTCGTTAAACAGCTAAGTACCACAACATCAGTGGATGTCATGTTGGACGAGCCGGTCACTTTGGAATGCCTCTGGAGTTTTTCCGGATCCATTTGGTACCGAGGTGCCGTCCTGCTCGCGAATTCCACGAAATTGGGGTCGAATTTGTTTATAGAATCGGCCTCGTTCTCCGACATCGGTTTATACACTTGCCGGAGTTCGGAAAATTTTTTGCTTTACACGGACATCAGATTGACCGTTTACAGTGAGGAAGGATTCCTGTCAAATTTTATTTGAATTATTTTTATTTCATTTTATTAACGACATTTAAAGTTTCATTGCATTCGACGAGGTCGCCGAGCAGATCTTGTCGAAGATCTCTTTGTATTTAGAAAGCCGTGTCGTTGTCGAGATCGCTAAAGTAGAAGGTTTATTAGGGTTATTAAACTGGAGATATTGTGGGATGTCGGTGCTAACCAATTGCTCCATTATTTTAAAGCCAGACAACATGAGAGCTGTGTGCCTGCAATCACCTTTTTTATGAGCAGATATTCTTAAATACAATTTGACGGTTAAGTATTCAATGTTTGCATTTTAGCAATGCCCTTCCTTCTGACAAGAAGGCAGGTGTATGCTAAAGTCAAAAATGGAGGAGAGATCAACTTGCATTCCATCTACATTGCACATCCAACCCCTGAAGTCAGGTGGTTCAAAAATGGCCTCTTGCTCCAAGAGAGCAAGAAGAGACCCAGGATGAAATTATTTGTCAAGAAACAGAACTTTCCTGCACACCAAGCGGAGCTGTCCATTTTGGATTCTATTCTCTCGGACTTTGGCATATATCAGTGCGTGGTCTTCAATCGATTCGGCTCCTTTGACGTCACGTTTTTTGTGGCTATCTATGAGCCAGGTAAAAGTCGAATAACGTTTACAATGCTGCTTTATGATTGTTTCTTCTTTCGAAATGTAGCTCTTGTAAATAACAATCGTCCTTGTCTTTCTCCTTGATAACAGTGAAACCACCAGAAAAGATAAGGACCAGGCCAGTCATGGATGGTGAAATAGAAGTGACTTGGGAGCCTCCTGCTGACTTGGAAGGAACATTCGTGTACTATTCAGTTTATTACTGGTCGCAATATGGTAGGAGTCAAAGTTTCGAACCCAAAACATGACCGACACATCCGCAACTTCTTTTTGCTAAATTAGATCGCTCTGAAAAATGGATGACGACCAATAAAACAGGCATAGTACTGATTCGTCTGCTGCCGTTCACAAATTATTCGTTCTACGTCAGGACCCATGCTCACGGAGTAATAAGCGAACCTTCGGAATTCGTCAGCCAGATGACCAATGAGGAAGATCGTAAGTATTGATTTGATGTAGCTGTAGGGTGTAGTGAGCAATCAAAATACTCAAAGAGTGTCAAAGTGCTCGCGGATGACTTTAATGCCGACGGGTTTTTGTGGCGTTGGTGCTCGAGTTTTGATCGTTTGTATTTGTGTTTAGCTGACATTTTGAGTGCTCTGTGCGTCTGGATTGGATGCGAAGACCCTATGGTGGGCCTACCATTTACACAGCGAGCCTAGTCGGGGTGCTCCCTGGTGGTGCGGGCCGGGTTGTGGATTTTCGATGTTTTTATTCCTCTAGTTTGCTTTTCATGCTGTGCATTATAAAGCATAATCCCACATGAGGTTTGCCCACGTTGATCATTAATAATTAATGATAATAGTAATAATGCACAAATAAAAGATTATATATTAATATTTTATGCTAATATTATGTGTTAATATTTCTTCATGTTTCAGTGCCTCTGTCCTTGCCACAAGTTACTTTGGTGGTTGAGAACTCTTCAGCCATCACTGTCCATTGGACGAAGCTGACCAGCAGGGCGGCCAATGGAGTCATTGTGATGCACAAGGTTCTAGTTAGAAACTTTGAGGATTCGAAGATAAAAACACACCTAGTTCATGGATCTGTCTACAACCTGACTTTGAGAGGTTAATTCGACTTACGAGTATTTCTAATTGATTTTAATTAGTTAACGGGTTAATGAAATACATAGTTTTAATTAAAAAGAGCAATGGATGTAGAAGCGTGGGAAGGATCAAAAGGGGCATGGTTGTTAATCCCCATTAAATTGTAGTTTTATACTTAGGCTCAAATATTGTTACAACTTGGTATTTATTTATTTGATTAAAGTCCGTTGCATAACTAAGATGATTTGGACTTAACTCGGTAGAAATTGTGTTAGCTTATATAGGCAATAGAAACTCTACCAAGTAGACTAGGATTTGAACACCTAGCAGAGCCACTCCAAAGTGAAAGCCTTGACCCCTGGCTACTGATGACTAGCTTATGTAGGAGCGTAAATGTAAAAATTGATGATGACATTAGTTTGAAAGAAAAAAAAACCAATCACGATACATCAAATTCAACAATGATAATGCTCTTACAGATTTAAAGCCTGAGACCAGGTATGATGTTGTAGTTCTTTCGGGCAACAATGTTGGGTATCCAAAGTTGGAAGATTTTGAACAAGAGGAATACAATCCGTGGGAAACTATATTTTTGAGTGCAGAAGGGATCTACGAATGTACGGATATTTTAAGCTATGACATAATTTCAAAGTTATTTTTTCTCTGTTTTCTTATTTATTTATTTATTTATTATTTCCAGTTATTACATTTCACTTTTGATTGAAGAATGTATTACTTGAAAACGTATTAAACATTGCCCATCCACTCCATTGTGGAGTTATTTATCAGTCTATCATTAACTAGTATTATTAAATATTATTATTATTATTATTATTATTATTATTATTAAATACAGTATTCTAACCTATTCAGAGAATGTTGTTAACACTTGCACAGTGTACTTTCCTGAGGATCTGAAGGTGGAAGTTACCAACTTTTCAACTGCAATGATCAGCTGGAAAGTGAATCGCACGTCCAAGGACGTAGAGTTGTACGGCTATGTTTTCCAGTACAAAAATCACAAGGCCAAGACGTTGAGGCTGTTTGCGAACGAACCCGCTCGGTCGGTCGTCCTGAACGGCCTCGGCAAGTTGACTTCGCTCCTTCGTTAACTTTTTTATTCGTTGCGAAGGTTCTTATTATTTCCAGTGGCTGATAATTAAATTGATTATTTGAAAACAATGATTAGTGCCAGGTCACCCCTACGAAGTCATCATACATTCAATGTCGGAACTTGGCCCAGGAACACCGACCGCCTTGATCGTCAACACCCTTGAACAAATGAAAGAAGTCGAATGTAGGCTTAAAATTTGAAGTCTTGAAAACAATTTGCAGCTCGTCTTTTAAATCTTTTGTTTGATTTTTAAACAGCAACTACAGCAACTAGGACGACTCGTCCGATTAAAAGTACTGTTGAACTTAGAGCAAAAGTTCCCAGCAATACTGATGCCCTGAAATTTCTACCTGGGACCAAAGTTATAACCATATTTTTGGCCAAGCAGAAAGATGATGTATCGAAAGCAACATCTTCGGTAACTCCTGCCTTAGCTGAGCACGATTTAAAAGTTTTTCTAACGGCAGAAGCTCTAAATGATACGACCGTCTTGATTTCGCTTTCTGCTACTTACGGATTCTTCGAGAGGAACGAGATTGCAGTCTGCTTTGGAGTTTACGATGCACAAGAAGCGACCAAGTGCCGAGAATGGCCGAATGGGGACGATTCTTCAAGGTGCCATAAATTTTCAAGTTGCTCGTGTTTGGCCAGTTCTTTCTCAAAGGTTTTGCTAACCTTGGTTTTGATAAATTTCTGCTCCCCAGAGGCAAGATCCATGTAGGAGGTCTTAGGCCAATGACAAAATATTTTTTTTGGGTTCAGGACAAGAAGGGTTGGCTCAGCGACGTGGTCGTCTGCTCGACGGGTTAGGTGACAATTTATACAAAAAAAAAATTATGCAATTCCATTTTATTATGTTGATCATAAATTATGCTAATGCAATTAAAATGTGGTTATTAAATAGGCTAAATAAATAAATAATAGCTAATTAAGGCATTTGATTTGGTGTGAAGATGGTTGTTTTCTTGCACGAGGCTATGCCTAGGCAACAATCATTATGTGTCAAGTTTGTAACCCAGCCCGAAATGCCGGGAGCATCCTCGGGTAGGGGGCTCTATATAAACGGTAGAGCGACTAAAACGTGCCTTCACATCCTATTTGGATACATAAGGCACTCAAAAGATCAGCTGTTGACAAATATGATCAACAAATGTTTTGTTATTATTTTTTTTTCCTTTGTTTTCTCAGCCAAACAAAGAACCCCAACCAATATTTAAAGTACCCCTTCTGGGCCTGAGAGAACCCCTGGGACATAATAAACAAATCACAGCACAATCAACATTTCAAAAATCAAATCATTTAAAAAGTCCGTGCATTAAACAATAAATGTCATCGCTACGAGCCAACTCTTTTCCACCATCGCTTTTGTGTTTTTCGCTCGTGGTGTTTCCACTTGAGGTAAGTGCCAGAGAGAGCTGCCATTGACAAATTCAAATTGACGTGCTTCTGGAGAAGAGGCTGCACCAAGAGGAATATGATTTTGATGAGATCACTCCTCTACAGTTGTAGACAAATGCAGTCACATAAACCTTCGGAGGAGGGAATTCATCTGGACTTGTGTTTGTCATCTGTATATGAATGTCTTTGTCTTCATATTTTTCATGTATGTCTTTGGGAAGGCACAACCATTGTCTGCCAGCAGATCTTATCTTGGTGTTAGAAGCACTGAGAGACTTTAATGAAATGCTATTAAAGGTGATTAAATGAACTTGGTATGAGATGGGATCTGTGAGTGTACATTTTTTTATTTGGCTTCAGTGGAGCCCTGGATATTGAATGCAACTTGTTCTGATTTTTTTTCCCTGTCGCTGCATATTTCAGTTGGACTGAGCAGTTACAATAGGCCTTTGAAATGTATCTCAGCATGAATGGTGGAGATTGTAGTCTTGAATGCCTTGGCATCCGAAATGGATTTATAAGGCACTTGAAATACTGACTAATTGTAAATATCAGCTAATTTGGGCTGCTCTAACATTTAATTGATGGGAAACTGAATCTAATGCTTTGCTCACGTCGATGAAGGTGAGGTTCAGTCTTTGCTTCTGTTCCCTCCTTTTCTTTATGATTGTTTTGATGAGCCATGTATTATCCGCTAGGGCATTGCCAAGCCTGAAAGCCTTCTGACGATTTGAGAGAGATATCGTGACCTCCATTCATTACAAACTGAAGTCCCAAATTTGGACTTTTTCTGAACATTTGTTGAACTCTTGCGTGCTGTTGCATAATTCGCAGCTCCTATTTCTTTGTTCTTTTTGATTGGTGGTTGGCTGTTCTGACAAATTCGCAAGTATTTGATTAAACTGTTTTCTCCTGTCAATTCACATTTCTGCACCACATTTCCTCGTGTCTTTTTCATTGACACTATTTTCTCAGAAATCCATCTTTGGTATTCCATGTTAATGATGGACCTTTTGACTTCGTTTTCCGAGTTGGGATCGATGAGCGACCTGAACTCCTAGTCTGTCAATCAGATCATAAACCTTCTTTCAATGAATTGCTGGAGACCAACAGTGTTGTCCAAATCAACTCTTGTGCAACTGGTTTTGGCTTCAAAATCACTTCTGATTTTGATGCCACGGAGGTTGAGCAGATCAGACTTCATGTCTGATGTTATCGCATTTGGGTACTGTGGTTTGTTCCTGATTCTCATGATGATATCCACATCGACATCGAGAGTGGGGAACTGCTGTTGGAGTGGGATGCTAATCCTATTTTCTTGCAATCACCGAGGTTCAATTCTGCCTTAGTCAGTGCTTTCCGTGATTCTGTGTCCTGAAGGTTTGGAACAGGGAGGTTCTCCTGCAGGACCTGAGTCTCGGATGAGATGATCGTTGGATTTGACATCTCAGTAAGTGTGGATGTTGCTGAACGAGTCAGGTATATCTCCAGTATTGCTTTGTATTTATCTTTGGCTTTTGGTAGCATTCAATGTTCTGTGCCTAAATCTTTTATAGAGTCCTTAATTGACTTTGTATACTCCATTTCGCATACTCGAGGTCCATCTTATGCCACCCTAAAGATTGTCTAACATACATTCATTCATTCATTCATTTCGAATTATCTCAGCCTCCATGGCATCAAGCATGCAATATTCTTCCTCTGTCCATCTTGCTTTTGAATAGGGAAGACCAGCTCTGGCTTTGGGATGTTCAAGAGGATGGATTCTGTTTTCATGGATGTGTTTACCTTTCTCTGTGGCAAACTTCTTGTTGCAAAAGTCACACAAGTCACTGTTTTCTGAAGGAGTTTCTTTCTTTCTTTGAACATGAACCAATTTTCTCCAGCCACTTTGTACAAACTCCATGCTATTCGAATCAACCTCCATGTGATGACTTCTCTCCAATCACATGTAATATTTCTTCAAATTGCTGTGA
>MPNW01000669.1:39058-53595 GCA_011800805.1 Hirudo medicinalis | reverse complement strand
TTACTACAAGAGATATTTTCAATACATTTGGCAATCATATCTCTAATTAATATCTGAAATGTGTTAATGTGATAAAGAAAATTTTCTGTCAACCTTAAAAAAAAATACAAAAAGCGAATTACATTTCTATTCCATCATAGAAACTCTAAAATTCAGTTTGATCTGTCTTAATATTTCCATTCATAACTTCCCCATTAATCGTGTTTCCTCTGTTAAATTTTAGGCAAGTTCTTGGAAACTTTTCTTGGCTGAACCACATCCAATATATATAATCTAAAGTTTCTAAAAAATATTGGAGTGATCTCGTCTCTGCCACTACGTTGATAGCAGAGCACCTCTCAATTATCGCTAATCTGACCATATATGGACCATCGATGGAAAAAGCGACAGATTTTTTCCGTCAATGATTTTTCAATAAATTGGGCACATGCAATTTCATGTCAATGTTTTAAAAGGTAATTTATTTGATTATCTTCAGGTTAATGTTTAAAAAACAACTATAATTAAGAAAAATTGAAGGCAGTTGGCAAACCAACCAGCCCACAATACGTATTTATCAGTCAGCCAACATTCCGCCAACAGGTTTATGCTCGCGGCCCTCCTATTTCATGCTATCTTGGTAGTCTTACGTTACACTTTGCCCTGGTGTTTCCTTCTCTTATTGCAATATTGCATGGGCATGGGCATCCAGCTATCCATCTCGTCTCATTTCACTGCACACTTTACACAAGCATTTAATTCGGGCTACGTTTCACTGGTCTCCCACTTCCTCTTGCTAACATGTCCAGAGAAGTTTTTGGAACAAAGTTTTTAAATTCAATTTTTGAACATGGCAACTTGGCACGATGACTAGAAGAGGGTGCTGAAGGCACCCGTTGGTGCCAAAAGATCCAAGCGCGACAAAAGCGTGCCATCCATCATGACACTGCTGTACTACAGTTATTTATAATATTTATCTTTCTAATAGAATTAAAACTTTAATTAATTTTATGTCAATCTAGCTATATTATGTTATAGCCTATATAATATAATATTAAGAATTTTAAATATTAAATTTGTGGACAATGAGAACAAAGCCTCTGATGTCTTAAACAACCACAAAATGACGTTTTTGCATAGAATAACTATCCACGAACACAAATATTAAAATAAATTATGGTCAAAATCGATTGAGTAGGTTAAGTAAATTTTAGAAACTTGAAAATGTTAGTTCGGATGGTCCTTTTGTACATATGATTATTCTGAATCATGCATTGTGACATTTACGTCCAATTAAAAAAATGGTCTTTGCCAAAGGAAATGTTATAATGTTTAATTGAAAATTGTTTAGTTTTGTTTTTAAATTGAAATTACCAAAGAATAGCAATGTAAATGTTCATGTGTATAGCACCGTTAGGGTGGCTCTTGTATGACATAAAAATATTAAATTTGAACAACGTTAAGTCTGATCCCGGGAAGTCGTTGGGGGAGGGGCAACGGTTTGACTTGTCTTGAAGCAACAAAAAAATGTTATCTCTTCAAGTTGTGCGAGGATTTGCCCCTGCCCTGGAAAAAGCTGAAATAACGTCCCTGGTCTGATTCCCTGGAATGGTTCAATTTCATTAAAAAAAAATTATTTTAAAAAAATTATTAAAATTAATAATTAATTAATTAATAATAATAATAAATTAATAAATAATAATAATAATAAATTAATTAATTAAAAATATTAATATTTAGAGGTCGCGCAACGTCAAAGTGTTATCGTGCAAGAGTACGTGGTGCCCAGTATTAAGGGAAATGTATGTGACATGAATCCAAACTCACAAAATTATTAGGCGAGCTTCTTTCCACATGTGGAATTTTTTTTTGCACACAATCGGCATCCTTAGAGGGAGCAGAGCATTGATCCTAACTACCAAAAACAGAAAATAGCATAAGGAAGCCTTATGGATCATGTTGTTTGTGTCTTCTGAAAGTAAGGTCTCCTTCAACAAATCTAGAACGCCCAAATCTAGAGAGATGCTAGATGTTGACAGTGTTTCGTTGGTGGATATACCGAGCATATATGAGATGCATCTGGGTTTTTTGCAGCTGACCATTTGCAGTTTAAACATCACTTCTCAAGTGTGGCAATCTGTTTCGGTAGATGAAATCAATGCCTATAAATCCGCCATCTGCAGCATATACAGATAATGGAAATTTATAAAACTGTCGGAATTTCATGAATTTTTTAGAGACATGAAATTTGTTTTCACAAACAATTCTAACTAATATTTTAAAAATAATTTTAATAATTATATATTTGATTTCAATAGTTCATCAATGTTAGACTAATTTTTATGCTTGGTAAACAAACCTTTACGTTTTTAATAAACAAACCCTTACCTACCTATTCAGATCGAAGAGAATCACAGACCTCCGCTTGGTCATAGATTTGTTGTCGGTGCTGTTAGATTCAAGCGATGATGGAGACGCCGCTGAAAGTGGCTATTGTTATTGCTTTTACTTTGAGAATGGCGTTAATGATATACGGATTGTATCAAGACCAGATAATGACCATAAAATATACTGACATTGATTATTCTGTCTTTACTGATGCCTCGGAATTTATGCTTAGGGTAACCTGCATTTGTAACATGTATTTACAATATCTTGCACAATTTACTCACTGGAAAATATTTGTTTTTAGGGTCAATCTCCTTACAAGAGATCCACCTATAGATACACACCAATTCTTGCATTCTTGCTTCAGCTAAACCATATTATAACGCAATCTTTTGGAAAGATACTTTTTTGTGCTAGTGACATAATTGTGACTCTATTGTCGTATTTGACTGTAAAAAAGAACTGTAAAGTTATGAATGCAGACTTACTGCTTGCCTCTTGTTGTTGTTGGCTTTTTAATCCACTTTCCCTCACTGTGTCATCAAGAGGCAATGCTGAATCACTTATCCTGGTATTTGTTGTTGCCTTTTTATACTTTCTCACCAAAGCCAATTTGACGACATCTGATTTGATCATCAGTGGTCTTCTCTATGGATTTAGCATTCACTTGAAGATTTACCCAGCATGTTACTGTTTAGCTATTTATTTTTTCATTAATTACAATGCGAACAATTCAAGCAAGGTTCTTAGGCTCATAGCACCCAGCACCAAAGCAATAATATTTGGCTTGTCTGCATCCACTATGTTACTTGTGCTCACTGGGATTTTTTATTTACAGTAAGAATTCATTTCCACAATTGATGCAGTTGCACATTGTAAGATGGCCTTCATTTCAGATATGGACAGGAGTTTCTGCATGAGACCTACTTGTACCACATAACAAGGAATGATGTGAAGCACAACTTCTCCCCATATTTTTATCTCTTGTACCTCTCTTCGTCACGCTCCAACTTTGGACAATTTGTATCCCTGATTGCCTTCATTCCACAAGTTTGCTGAAATTTTTCCATTAATCTTTGCCTTCTCCAAATATTTACTAAGTCTTTAAACTTTACAATTTCAGGTTGTTTTGCTGATATGTATATCTATAAGATACCATAAAGATGTAGTATTCGCTTGTTTTGTTGAGACATTTGCATTTGTTTCTTTCAACAAAGTTTGTACATCCCAGGTGATTACTATTGTTAACATATGTTCAACATGTGACACCATTAATGAAGCAACTCTTCATTGCAGTATTTCCTTTGGTATTTGGGCTTATTGCCACTTGTGCTCTGGAAGATCAACATGACAGCAACAAAAGCCCTAAAACTATTTCTTTTATGGATTTTCTCACAGGTAAATTGATTTTTAACATGAGATGTGAGTCCCAAGATCCACCAATTTTTTTTATTATTGATCTGAAACTAAATGATTCTTTACTGGAATTATGTTTATGCCACATTAGCTAAGATGTCTGCTCAGTTAGATCCTTAATCTTGATTTGCTAATTTTATTTCAGGCTTTGTGGCTGTTCTTTGCTTACTTGCTTGAATTTCAAGGTTATAACAGTTTCTTCTGTCTCTGGATAGCAAGCCTTGTATTCCTAGTGGTCAATTCATTCACCATTTATCAAATATGCTTACATTACCTGCCAACAAGCATTAAAGACAAGGATTCATGATGGGCATCTTTATTGAGATTTGTCAGTCTTTTGATGCAAAAGTGATTTAAGCTTATTTGGAAGGTAAACATCCACCAAAAACTTAGGAGAGATTCTATCAAGGCATTGTATTTCTGCCTTCATTTTCATTGCTACCATGAACTCTATCTGAAATAACACAGAAAAATTAATTCATTCCACTCCAATGACTTTTTTACTGAAAACATAACTCATACATTTTATTTGATTAAGATGTAGTCTGTTGGAGCTCACAACAATTTCAAAAATTGTACCAAGAATTTAGTAAAGAAATTTAAATAAATAGGAATAAAACACAGTTTACTAACATAAATATGATAATTGTGCAGTACAAGTATAATCTTTAGTCTACTGTGAAATATCTCTCTTTGGAGTTATTTGCAGGCTTGTTCAACAAAGCCAAAAGACTGCTAATCAGTGAAGAGGAAAATAAGATCAAATCAATTGAACAATGAAAAAAACTTTCAAATGGGAGAGAGGACATATTGCTCCAAGTTTTTTGGGAAACAGAATTTGCATTCACATTATCCAATAACAAATCTGTGTGGTTGATATGCCAAAATTCTATTTTTAAAAAAGCCTCCATCAAATCTTATGAAGGAATCCAACTTATTCTGAGCAGGGATAGACTTGTTCATCAGCCAGCTTGGATTAGCTGAACTTCCACCTTCAAAGGCTTCAAAAGACTACTTGGCTAAAAACAAGAAACTCAACCTCATTGTCATTGGAAAAGTTGAGGTTGGAATTGCCTCTTCGATGACATTCAAAGTCTGACATAACATCATAACATCTCTAGAGACAGACACTGGGACAGCAGATTTATAGACATTGCATGCTCCTGCTGAAGAATATCAAAACTTATCTACATATTCTGTAGCAGGAAAGTACTGATAATGCTGTATAGCAGGATTTGCTGCATTAGGTGACATCATATCCAAGAAATGGATGTGCCCACTGACCGACGTATTTTTGGAAAACCTATTAGATACATCGGTCATTCAGAAATCAAGAAAATTGTTGCTTCCCTGCAGAACCAAGTGCCTCATTAGAAATTTGTTGATAAAATCATTTAATGTTATGTTTATCTCGTTTTTTATTGGCTTATTACACACAAAAAATAATGTGTTATCATTCTTTAAATTTTGCTGCAGCTTGCAGGGCCAAAAAGATTGGACACTGCAGTATTAAGGCATTAATGCCTACCAGCTTGTGAAATTTTCAACCCTGACATATCAAGGCTCTGACATCAACGTAATGATGACTGCACATGAATTTAGTTTACAATTATCAAATATTGCCTCAAGGTTCTAAATGGTGGGTCAGTTAAAAGAACAAAACCAGATTCTAATGTCACCTCTTTTACCCAGTCTGGATGAGCACAAATGCTCTCTTTTCCAAGTAAATCAGTTCCTTTCTTTAGGTCTGAAGCAGTCAGTGGCAGCATCACTTCCCTAGGTATGTGCAATCTGGTAATATTTTCTACATAGAATTTGGGGCATGTGTGAGAATTGCAAAGTTAGCTTTATCTCATATATTCACACACTTCAGCTATGATTGAAAAGGCTTTAAACCAAATGTTGCTGGAAAACAGCTCTTTATTGAGCTGTTCAATATAATCTAAGCAAATTTAGTCACTTCCTTGTGGTATTCCTACTTAACTGTAAGTGGCTCAACTGAAGTCAAGCTCAGCATTTACAAGTTAAATAGTAAAGTGCAATTGATTAAAATTTTTTGGCATCATGCAGATTAGGAAATTCCACTACCTGTATATATCAGATGGAAGCACTCCTAGCCAATGCACATCAGGTACTGCAAGTCTCTGTGATTCGTGGCTGAGTGCCTGAATATTTAAGATTATTAGCTTAGATATTTCAGCTGTTACAAAATGAACTGAAACATATTTTGTATGTCACCTTGGAGCCATATTTGTAAATAGTCATTATTTCGATACCTGTCAATAAAAGATATTTATGACTTAGCGTTCTTTACAAAGAAAAATCTATGGGGAACCAGCTTCAGGTTCAGAAAGCATTTAATATATTTTAAGGCGGTGACAGATCGAGTACGCACCGTGAGGATCAGCATCAACCAAGCAAAAAGTCGGCAGGTGAAGTTTGTTCCAAAGAGTTTTTACCAGAACCCTCGAGTTCTGATCTGGAAATCCTTTACCCTTTATAAATAAATGTTAAAAATAGCATTAGTAATCTCAATTTTCTAGCAGTGTCTGACATAGATCACTGACAGTTAAAATAATGCAAGGCCCGCATTTTCCGATAAAATCGTTTTCCAGAATTCTTTGAAATGAAGCATCTTTTTCAACAATGAGTATAAATTTGGCTGATGACTTAATGTCTGGAAAGTTTCACAATGGGTTTCATTTACGCTGTTTGGAGAGACTGATCCACCATTTACCACTTTCATACATACCGGTTATTTTCTCCACAAAGAATGGAATAGGGTGTCCCTGTAATGTATAAGAACTCTAGCATTCTTAAACTTTACAACCGAAAAATAAAGCATGCTTACTAAAGGAAATCTGCTGCAATCTATATAGTTTCCAACAGGTTCCTTGTACTGCAAGTCTCCTGCGACCAATCCTTTACCACTCGAATGCTTGTTAGGAAGTAACGGTAAAGCAAATTAATAAATACATGAAAATTGGAGCAATTCGAATTCATGGCGCAAAAAGAAAGAAGTACATAACGTAAATTAAGACCTTTTAATGAAATGACAAAGCACATTTTGTAATAAAGTCACAAATCCAACCACATGAAGGCTGATTCTTGGGACTTGGAGCAGCAACGCAATGTCGTCGATTACTTTGTCTAATACTGATTGTTTTCCAAAAAGACTTGGGTCTTTATAGAAAATGTCCCTATAACGAAAAAAAATTATGAAACAGATGGCTAAGTTTTAAAACTTTTCGTGAGGCACACCTTTTCGTGCAACGCGAACCATCCTGAACGTTTAAATATACTATACAGAGAGCTTTAAACATTCTACCTGTAGGATATCACACGACTATCTTCAAATTCTCAACTAAATGAGGGCTTAATGATTTTTGAAAAATAAATAATAAGGATTTTTGATGAAGTAGTGGGTAAATCCATACTAAGTTTCTTGATAGAAGCTTTAGATTGCATGCTAATCGTTGTAAACCTTGCGTTCGGCATCATTTGTAAACCAAAATTTTGATCAAAACTAAAAATGTAAAGGCTGAATTAACACATCATAATTAACACAACAGCGGACATCCACGTACGCGATGTTACTCCAGCAGTTGTTGCGGAAAGTAAGTTGAGGCGGAGTGTTGTAAGCCAAACTAACAACAAAATTCTCGATGATCTTCTCGATACCTTTTAACACCGAAATTCTGTGGTAATAAAATCAATAGCTTTATTACAAAATGCCACACGCCTATTCGAGTTTGCAACAGAACCAAACCTAAGAACATCATTGGACGCGGAGTCCATCGTTGGCAGACGACAACAATGAGCTGGAGCTCAAAGATCGTAAATAATAGCAATATTTGAAAGAGAGCAAAAACAAGTCTACATCACTATCAAAATGGACGCACATTTAGTCCATCTATTTTTTATGATACAATTCCTTAAGTACGACAACAAAAAGCGACATTAAGCATGGATCACGACCTGCGTAGCACGGAAGCAAGGAAATAGGCTTAAGCACGAAAAATATGCTCAATGCTGCTCTATTTACATTCCAGCATAGCTCCTTCCTATGAAGGTTGTATGTGGGTTGCGTTGAGCACATCACTGACATAAATTTTTATTAAATTAGATAAGAAACCGATCAAATATATCTAAAACACTTTTGCTTATCATGTGGTATTCGGGTTTTAAACAAAATGGAATCTGCTCTATATTGAGTAGTGAGAAGAGGAAGATAACCATAAATTTGTGTAAAAAATGTTATACATTGATGACGTTCATCAAAGTGAGAATCTTCTGAATAGAGAGTGTTGGGGCAATTAGGACACTTGAAAGTCCATCTGGATGTTACCTGTGAACAAAAAATTTTTATCCAATAATCCAAAATAGATTGTTTTGATAAATCTGATAGATGTAATTTGGTTCAGGGCCAAAGAAGAGACCGGGACATCATATCAATGCCAATGGCATTGTGGGTGCAATTAAATTGCAAAGTCTCCTTTGGTGATGTTCTCATATTGTAAAATACCTTGCAAGCAAACCATTTATGATTTTGGCCATGCAAAACAGATTTTGAACTTGTAGGCAGTGCCGGATTTAGGAATGGCTGAGATGTGACACTACACAGGGGCCTCCACCAACCAAAGAAATTTTTTGTTGCTTGTCAGTGGTGGGCGAGAGGACTGGTGCAGAGGCTTGTGGGCCTCTACCTGGGTAAATCCGGCACTGCTTGTAAGCATGAAAGAAATCTGTTCAGTTACAATAAACAAGACAAGAGAGCTGCACCGGCATCCCAACTGCATACAGAAAAATTTATATAATGAAATATTTCATCATAAGAAAAAATCATTTACTTTGATGGGAGGTTTTCGAGCAATATGGGAGACCAGAAAATTCATGGCAATGTCTTCACAGTTTAGAAACTCATCAACTTTATCTCTAATCACTTGTGGCATTATGTAACTATACACATATAGATAATACTGAAAATAAACAGCAAATTTTTATGTAGTTGATCACAAAACTTGATGCAACTATTATTGGTTATATATTATTAATTATTAATCATGCCAATCAAATTGTGTTAAAAATAAAAAGTAAAAAAAAAGGCTCTACTTTGTGTAGGAAGGCAGCACCAGTTAGAACCATAGACATCTCACAGGTATAATTAGAATTATAATAAAACTGGTTTGAATCTTTGTAAAATGACACAAAGCGACCTGGAAATCCAACAATTCTATCTCGAGATTGTCTCCAAACCCTGAAATTTTGTCAAATTTTAGTTAAAATGCGCAATAGCAATAAATGATTGAAGCCCACACCTTGTACTATAGAAATAAATCATAAATTTTTTGCTAAAAAAAAATTGAGAAAACTTATATGGCTAAAGTTAAAAAATATTAATGAACCTCACACACTAAAACACCAGTGATTTACAACCTGCAAATTCCACCAGCATTTCTTTAATTAAAAAAGCAAAAATATTATCTTTCTTGAGCAGTTACTTGGTTTAAATTAACAATTCAGATATTTGAAATAACATGAAAGGAGTATCTTGAGCAGTACAAACAACTGAGAGTAAAAGATTTCAGAAGCAAAAGTAGAAACAAGTTACAAAGTAGCATGAGATTGTGGAAAAAATAATTAGCCTGAAAGGAGTTTTTAATAAACAAAGATGAAATGCTTTGAATTCTTCTAAAAATCCTTTTACAGAGAAACAAAAATATTTTAAGACAACACAACTAAAAATATCTGTCAACATTTTTAGAAGTACAACAAAAGTTAAATTTCAGATCACAAAATATAATTTTGTCAATCAACTTATCATTAATTATTATTGTGGAGTATGCCATAATAGATGATGCAGTCTGAACACTTCTTTGAAATAATCTATAATATAAAACAGAAAGTGCATGTGTATGTTTGTCTGCCCCAAGAACTCCTCCCAAACGTTGATTATTAGCTTGAAATTTGAACACATCATTCTCTATGCCATTCTTAGGTCAACTGTGCTATTTTCAATTTTCAAGTTTTCCAACTTTCACCTTCTCCTAAATCACATACAAGCTTCAAACTTGAGGGCTACTGAAAGTGAGGAGCATTGTGCTCCTACATGGCCTAATATTTGAGTCTTCGCCTGTCTCGATAGCATCATGGTTCGAGTCCCTTTGTGGGAGCACCGTCCTAATCGCCCAGTTTTTTGAGGGCAAGTAACTGGTTGAATTTTAAGATCATAAATAATAATGGGATTAACAAAATTAAACACATATTTATATATATATAAGACTA
Organism: Hirudo medicinalis; assembly: GCA_011800805.1. Lineage (NCBI taxonomy): Eukaryota > Metazoa > Annelida > Clitellata > Hirudinida > Hirudinidae > Hirudo > Hirudo medicinalis. The sequence goes on along the minus strand of MPNW01000669.1, from coordinate 43,527 downwards.
GCGAAGCCAGTTTAAAAAAGCTAGTCTTCCATAGAACTGAAATTGTTATCCCTTATCCCATGCTTATCTTCATAAGACATTTGAACCATTAACTCAGGGAACCCAAATATTTATGACTTTTCAAATTTTTAAAGTCGTTTCAGCCATAATTAGACACAACCCTCTCCTCGCGAATGAATTAATTTGCCTTTTATTAATTGCTTAAAACTAAATTGGTTAAAAAATATGTCTTCAAACATGTGAACAAATTATCAGGATGTCATTTTCAAATGTCTCTAAATCTCTGAACAAATAAAATTAATTTTGACACAAAATATTTATCCAAATTTTCTAACTTTCACCTGTGAATGCAATAACAGCAAAATAATTGTTAAAAAGGTATTTGTAATGAATGTCTTTCTGCAAGTCAATGTTTTTTAACTTTAAAGTGATTCAATTAGCAGGAATGCAGCTCCCCCAAAAATTGCATGGTGATGCCAAGTAGTATTGTTATTAATTCCTAAGTGCAGAAATAAATAAAGTCTTTCATCTTGAAAGAAGAAACATTTTGGAGAAAGCTTCGTAACCCAAGAATGAAAAAAATCCTCATTAATCCCTGCCATTACTTTAAATTTTAAAAAATAATGTGGTTACAGAAGCATATTTTTAAGTTGAGTTTCAAGATGATTAGATTTAAAAATGAAATCAAAAATGTTTGTTTTGTTTCTGTAATGCATGTTCATGAAATTCATAATTAAATTATAATGCAAAAAAGGTGAATGTTACCAAAATAGCCAACAAAAATTCAGACTCAAGAACATTAAATAAGTCAATTGAACAGCAAACCTGAAAGCAAAAATGATCTCGTCATGTCTGAGGTGAACATCATCATCAATGGAGAGGACGGCTTCAGTCTTGATGGTGTCAAATGGAAGAAAGCGATTATTCAAGCTATTCTTTGGCATCTTTATGGCCTGTGCTCATAAAAATAATAAATCTTGAAAGATGAATGGAGGTTAACATTAAGACATCAGCATTTCATTCTCATTAAAATAATAGTTCTTAAGCATTTTAATTAAAAACCCATAATAACTAGAAACTATGTGTCAGATGATTTAGAATACAAAGCAATGAATCTAAAGTTACATAAGTTCTAATTAAAACAAAAGCAAAACTAAATTCATGAAATGATACCTCTATTTTGACTCCAATGTCAGGCCACCTGAGATCGGAGGACGGAGGTTTGTCGCTGTTCCAGATGATGATCACTTTGTTCAGATGAGGCAGCCCTTTGAACTGTGCCACAGCATTGATTAGCACAGCTTCTCTCTCATATGTCAGCACCACAACTTAAGAGGAGATTGAAAGCATTTGGCAAATTAATTGATTTGTAATATAAAAATATGACTGGCAAACATTAATTATTCTTTTATTAAACCAAAAAAAATAATAATGAAAACAAACTGGTAAATTGTTCTCTCTGGTAATCTCCACCTAGGGCTTCTGCAAATTCCTTACCAGATCCTCCCAAGCCATCCCCAATTGGTCTGAAGCCATAAGAAGATCCTTGAAAAAGAGGCAAAACCCATTGGTTAAAAACAGTTAAGAGAAACATGAGTTGAAATGGACTAAAGACCTAAATATTTAGCATCTCCCGATAAAATTGGCCTGAAGGGAGTGTGAGGAAACAATGTGAATGTTTCAAAATTCTGAGAAGGCCTAAGCTTCAAAAACTCAGAGGTGAAGTTTCTTTGAAAAGTCGGAGAATCCAACGGAGGTTCGATCGGTCCGAGAACTTCTTCATTTTCCGGCAACTCGGACGGAAGCTGCTCGAAGACGGGGTAAGTGGCATTGAAATAATTTTCTGATGGAGTGCCTTTGATTGGCAGGGGTGGAATTTGCAGACGAGAACGAAGAGAGGAGAACAAGGACTCCATGACGAGCGCCGAACTGGCAACGTAGGTTTCGTAAATGAGCCTTCCTCTTCGACGCATTTCCAAAATGTCTTCGTCGACTGTTGCAGGTAAATTTTAACCAATTCATTAAATCCAAATTAAATGCAATAATAAAATTGCAACTGACCAAAAGATCTGATGACAAAATGAAGCTCTGTGATTCGTGGAGAAGGAACCCATAATATAACTCCGTTCCAATCGATGATATCTTCCAAGGGTAACAAAAGTTCACCTTTAACTCCGATTACAACTGGCACGGCTCCGCTTCTCAGGGCTTCGACCAATCTCATCTGGAACTCAATCGTAGAAACGGAGTAGTCGAGTTTTCCTGTGATGTGGTCGGCACTGAGTATCAGGCTGAATGTCGACTGCTCTAGCATGGAAAGTCGATCGACTTGTGAACCGCACAGAGGAAAATCTTCACTGGTGCTCGAGGTTACTGGAGACTGAGGCTCTTTGCAAAAAAACTTAAAAAGGAAATTGTCAGAAGAAAATTTATCTTGCATTGTGTTCAGAGTTTTTAAGATCTTATTCAAAACTGAAAAAGATGGTTTCTGGTCATTCTTGCCATCTACAAGGTTCATGCCTCTTGTGTCAATATTGTCATCCTCTGCAGCTTCCCCCGTCATGTAAGCCGATACGTCGCCCAGAAACGTCATGAGATGTTTCCGTTTAACGGGCACCATCATTGGAAGTGGATGCAAGCTTTCCAGGGCAGAAACACATTCTAAGCAGGGCAGGATTACATCAAATCCTGGTCTGTAAGTTGAGATTCTAAAAGAGGCATGTGCAAAGATAGCTTCGTTCAATGAAGCGGGAACAATTCGGTAATTTGATTCGTGATTGTTGTTTGTGTTTATAATCAGATGGTTTCTCCCTGAATCTCCCCAGTAAATTAAACGATTTCTTTCATTTGCAATCAACTCATCACCAAACACAACAAACATACAAGCAATGTTTGGGTTCTCAGTGACATATTGATTCTTAAAGGCAGAATTTTGAACCTTGACAATATAATTCACTGATTTTGTAGAAGCATAAGAATTGTTATATACAAAGACAGGAAATTGTGAGAATATTGAACATCTGGAGAAATCAAAACAAGTACTCATTTTACATGATGAAAATTTGATTCCAAATTCATTTTCATCCAGATTATTATAGTCATTATTGAGCTTTGTATTTCTGTTTAGAGGAGATAGTGGAAGCAGTTGCATTGGAGCTTCTAAAAAGGGCTGGTTATTCCTTTTCATTTCTTCAAATTCAATTTTCAGGTTGTTAAGTTTTAGAGCAATTTTCTTGCCTTCAAGCATTTCATTCTTATATGCTAACTTCAGGCTTTCAATACTGACAGTGTAATTGCCAATCTCTGTCAAAAGTTGTTGACGTCTCTTTTCCAACACTAAAAGTTCTTTGTTCACTGAAGATTTTATGTTTTTTAATTCGTCAATTCTCAGCAAAATTTCGGCTTGTGACTGACTATCCCCAAATCTTTCAAGTTTTCTGATTTCTCCAGCAGCCATTAAAACGTCGCGACTAGATAATTTGGATCCATCAAGTGAAAAATTGTAGTTGGACAAGTAATAATGAAAAAGAAAAAACAATGCCACAAGCATAAACAAAATTGAACAAAGCAGATATGGGAGACCTTTATAAGGATGCCGCAACCAATGAAAAAATCCGATATTGTTGTTGGAATATCCATTAATAACTCCACTCCTTTCATAATGCAACTGTGCTTTTGAGGTTTCTCTCATGATTGTGTTTGGTTTTAAATATAAATTTCTCCTAAAGCAAACATTTACTAACGCTATTTTGTAAATTGATACAAAATTTTAAAAGATATAAAAACATTTCGGAGAAGATTGCTCCAAACGCCTATATAGCATGGTAAACATAAACAAATTATTCCACTCCCTGGTACAACTAACGGCAACAAATTAACAATATGAAAATTGTTCATATTTGCCACTCCTAGTATAGCAAGCATGCCGTCAGATGTAACTAGTTTGTCGTCAAAATCAGCACTTTTCAAGTTCTATTAATTAGTACTTCTCTCGTATCAATCTTAATGATTGATATCTCATAAATTTTAGACATTATCCTACTTTAACGTGTGTAAGGCTTTTTCGATAATCTTCGTAACTTTTGCGAAATTCGTTAACTAGTGAGGCACTATCTGCGATTACTTCAAAATCAACACTTTTTAATTTCTATTAATTAGTTCTTCATCCATATAAATTTCAATGATATATCCCAAAAGTTTAATACATTATCCAACTTTCACGTGCGTATAAGGCTTTTTAGATAATCTTCCTAACTATTGCAAAATTAGTTAACTGAGAAATGCCCTATTTAATTTATAATCTATTTATAATCTTGTGCATGCAGCTTGTTCCTGCATGCGGCGGTAATGGCAATAGTCGTAATGTTTCGTGTTCCCAGCCTCGGGTAGGGTCTCTATATAAATGGTAGATCGATTAAATGTGCCTTGTCCAAATCATCTTAGTCATGCAACGGACTTTAATCAAAGAA
>MPNW01000668.1:12500-30000 GCA_011800805.1 Hirudo medicinalis | reverse complement strand
AGGGCATTTGCTTGACGAGGTAAAACTTCATTTTCAATGCAGACGTTTATAAATTCTAGCAGCTTAGGAGTGACGAAAACATTGCAATTTACAGCCGTTGAATTAAATTCCGATGAGAACTTATATCGTCTGGTATTGCACTAGCTTTGGTTAAAAAGGTGCGAAAACTCAACACTATGGACAGTAGCAAGCTGCTGTGCCCTACTCTAAGCGTTGTCCTTGTGAAGACAATCAAAGCCTTGTGCGAAATAAACATCAAGTATGACGCAAAGTTGGAGATAACCGGGAGTCTGCACGTGAGATCGGATGGACAGAAGGTGCTGACCTGCCTGCTCGACGAGGAATCCGTCAAGGGGCAGCACGATGCGGCCAGGATCGCAGAGCTGGCCACGAGACTGAGCATGGCCGCTGCGACGTTCCCCTTCGCTCACCTTCAGATCCCTGCGACAGTCAACCACCACAACCACATGGCTCCCCAGCAAGTTGCCACGGAACTTTATCTTTCCTCGACAGGGGGAGACGTGCACCTCGTGAATGCCAACGTCCAGCAAACCGTTGCCATGCAGGCAGAAAGAGTTGCCTCCCTCAGAGACGAGAACCAGCAGCAGCAGCTTCAGGCAGTCATACCGCAGCAGTTAGCAGTGGGTCTAGGAGCGAACGCCCAACTGACTACGGCCGTGTACCATCATCATTTGCACCTCAAACAGCCCGACTCGACTTCGGCAGTCAGATGGTGGTGCAAGAGTCGAACGAGGAGATAAGGATCAACCAGGCCTCCGTTCGGCCTTTCGACAATCTCATAACCAAGCTGCCGGCCGGGCAGCACCAAGCCGGGCAGGTAAACAAAAAGACTAAACACTATCAGCACCAAGTGCCCGTTGAGCAGGCCAAAACCACACCGAGCTTAAAGGGTTCTCCTCCGAGCTCGCTCTACGATGGGAGGAATTGCGGCAATGCGGTGGCCGCTGTGGTGGCCTCCCAAAACCAGATCAAGCTTCCTGACATTCAGACCCTGGCCCACAGTCTGCCCAAGTACCCGAGTCAGAAGGTGAAGGCCGGGGTTGTGGCTAGCTTCATCGACAGCTCGGGGCATCAGATCGCTGCCGTCGATCTCCAGTCAACTTCAAAGTGCATAGAGAATCTCACGACCACATACATTCCTCTCAACATCCATCAACATCTCCAACAGCAACAACAACTTCAACAACAGCAACAGCTCCTACAGCAACAACAACAACAACAACAGCAGCAGCAACACCAGCAACAGCACGACCAGCCCGACTCGACCCCCCCGACCCTCGAAGGTTCCTCGTCGTCCGCGGACTGCTCCTCCAACAACAATAACAATAACAACGGCACTCCAAATAACAACAGCAACCTTTCCACGACGACGGTCGACACGGACTCGGGAGCGGCTCGTCGCAAGAAGTTCCAGTGCATGTTCTGTGGCATATTCCTGTCGACCAAGTGCTACTTGAAGAACCACATCAACGCCGTGCACACCAGGGCCAGGGTCTACCCGTGCGAGCTCTGCGAGCGCTTTTTCTACTCGGCCGGTGCCCTGAGGATACACAAGCTGCGGAACCACTGGCACGGGGCGAAGAAGCACGTGTGCTCCCAGTGCGGGGAGACCTTCCTCCTGCCCATCGAGTTGCGCAAGCACCTTCTCAAGAAACACCTGCTGGAAACCCGCGACGGGAACGTCCCGCCCTCGTCTTCCTCTTCGTCGTCGTCCAGGCAATTCAAGATGGAGGATGCCGACCTCCCCATGCCTCAGCTTCACCCGGAAAACATCGAGGCGACCCTACTCACCGACTCCCTCGTGGGCACGCCGGCCTCGGTCTGTTACGGCGCTCCCGACCTACGTTCGTCCCCTCAACAAATGAGTTCGGAACCTCCGTCTCTGGTCGACGATTCCCAAATCGGCTGATCGATCCCGATCCGTCGCGATCGCGGATTCGGATTCCGATCGCGGCCGAGCGAATCCTTCGAGACCGGCCGGTCGGTCGTGATTTCGGGCAAGTTCGCCCGAGTGTCCGTGAAATATTCTTTAGCAAGATGACAACGTAGATGCGTGCGTGTGTATCTTTTCCCAACGTAGATCGTCCTCTCTACTTCGACCGGGGCCGCACGTCGCCCGATGATGGAAGCTTTGGAAAGATCGATCAGGGTCGACATGATTTCAGTAACCTCTGAAAATCACGACGGGTTCCACGTTGGGCCCGTCGACCTTCTCGCACGGCTTTCCTCGTCGGCCTGCTATTTCGTTATGTCGTGCATCTGTAGGCAAATTGCTGTCGAGTTGAGTTTAATGGAGGTGAAATGCAGGTTCTTTTGTATTTATTTGATAGCGTTTTATAAAATTAATTACCGTACCATGCTACGATCTTCATCCTCGTGCTTTGCAGTCGTTTGGAACGTCTCGCCGACATCGGTTGTCGTCGTTACTATTATCATCATTGTTGATGTGGTCATCATCATCATCATCATCATCATCATGATTCTCACAGGGGTCCACGTTAGGTACTTCAAGCCATGCTAGTCACGTCCAGTCGAATGCGATCTTGCATTGTTCTCAGTTTTCCTCGTACTAGTTGTTGTTGATCATTATGAAGATTATTTATGAATTTCGCTGTAATTATTTATAAGTATTATTGCTTTTAGTTTTAGTTTGGTTGTAATTTTATTTACATCTCGTTACAAACACGTCGATCGTGACTTCTCGAGGCCCCTCCGAAATCGGGCTCCGCCCTCCGCGCCGTTCGTTAAAAACGATCGCAACGAGGCATTCTTCGAGTTCGCATCCCGATGCGTTTGCACCGAAACGGCGTTTAATTTTTTTCCATCCTTCCAGTCGATTAGCATCCTCGCGGAATTTTTTCTCCGCTTTTATTTTTGCCAGTCTTGCTTTCGTTCGGCCGTGCCGCTGGAGATGCCGTTTCATTTCGAAGAGAGTCGACGTTTTGCGTTTTCCTTCCTTTTCCGAAGTATTCTTCCGGAGGTCGTTCTTTCGTCACGTCGTCCTACTTTCTGCCCTCCCCGCTCGTGCGAGCGCATGTCGTCGAATCCACTTTTCGGTCTCCGCAGCCTGTCGTTCTTTCAGATTTCCTTGCGAAACGACGAGCAGATTAAGTCGTGCTTCCCGACGAATTCCAAGGCGAACGATTGCAACCTCTCCAAGTGAGGTCGACGAAGAAGTGCAAGGACGATGTTGTTTTAGAGAGCCGTCGTGACTTTGTGATTAGGAATCGTCCGACATCGCGACAGCGTCGTGCTTAAACCAGTAGTCATTGAAATGTGGTCGTTGACAGCCTGCAAACGTGGTGTTCTCTCTCTCTCTCTTGATAGAGAGTCCTTCTTCAAATGGACTTAGTTTTGTGTTTTTTTTTGGGGGGGGGGGTTTGCATCCTTTTCAACAATCACAACAAGTTAATTGTAACAGTGTCTTGTGTCTCCATGATGATGATGATGATGATGATGATGGTGAGGATGTTGATTATCAGAATCATGATCGTAAAGGTTTTTAAATAATCATCTCACACGAATCAATCTGTAAAATGCAAAAACTTAAAAAGTGTTTTATCTGAATTATGCTAATTTTCATAGTCATACCTGCCCGTCGTTCTCTTGCAAATTGTCGCGAGCGCGATTTCTACGTCAAGCTTCGTACGAACATCTGCTACTTTGAGATCACCCTTTTCAGACCACCTTGCAATGGAAGTCTTCAGATGTATTTAGCTAAACCATCCTTCCAACTATTTTAAGGCCAATGTGATTGGACCGTCGAGATGTATCCTCATTCCTTTGTCAGTCTCATGTCATCCTTTTGTTTTGCCCGTCAGCTTTTCCCGTTTCCTGTCGTTCGTGTGTCTGCTCTTTTCGATATCGACTCGGCAAACGGTGCCCTCCGTTAACATTCGAGCCGTTGACGCCGGCACGGTCATCCCCGACTTACTTCCATATGACGCTGTTTTGGGAGCAACAACATTTGCAGTATATTTTGTGGTTGCTATTTTACAAATGTTTTTTATTAGTCGGTTATTATTCGAGTCCTCGATTCATTCCAGTTGATGTTCCGATGTCATGGCTCCTTCCTGCTGCAAGTCGTCGGCCGGGTCGGTCTGTGACTTCTTTGGCATTAAAGAAATGTGGCATTCATCTTATCATTTATCTCATCATTCATCTCATCATTCATCTTATCATTCATCTCATCAATCATCTCATCATTCATCCTATCATTCATCTTATCTTATAACAATGCTTATTTAGCTTATTTGAATTCAAAATCCACGATCCTTAGAGGTTCTTGATGAGTGACTTTGTTTGGTAATGTGCTGTTGTTGTGTCAATGGATTCGACTTTCGGCCCACTGTCATCACCCTGTGCAAGATTTCAGCTCAGAATATTTTGTAAAGCAATCGGTGGGAACTAGTCATGCCGCTTTTTATTTTGTATCAGTGCGTATTGTATCGTCCTCTAGCCAGGGCTTTCTGGGGGTCGCTCGCGCTTCCCCGGCCATAGGGACTCGTTGGACCAATGGATGTAATTAATATTTATCACCATCGCAATTATCATAATATATTATATTTCCGTTGCTAATGCTATGATTACTGTCGTCTTCTCACCGGGTTGGCGTCGCACAGTCTGTCGTTCCGGAGCGTCAGAGTCGCAAAGTAGGGCTGGCCAGTTTTGTTCTATCGAAGCCTTCCTTCGAAAATATTTACCGCGAGATCGCATCTGGATGTTTACAGTTTTTCGCCGGCAGATCTGGTCGAAGGCCGAGTTCGTCGTCTTGTAGAAATGTCTATGCGTCGAATTTCTATTTCGAGAGTTTTTTCCCGCGAGCCGCCATTTTGTTTGTTGTCCGTCTGCCGTTCTCGCGTCTCGCCATTGCAGACGAACTCTCACGATTTTTTCCCAGCGTCTTTTGTTTCGGACAATCTGCAGTATCGGATCCTTTTATTTTCCTGACCGCAATTCGATTAAATCTTTATTTTCTGCCGACCGAAAACCGAAGGATCAATCAATAAAGGACTAACCTACGAGTTTTATTCAAAACGGAAAATGTAAACAAAATTTGGCCATGACAACGCATTGGTTCGCGTTGACACTTACGTAAATACAATCGGCTTTCTAGTCGTTCCACAGTTTTTAGGGATGAAAGGACCCCCCACCTCCAGAATAACGAATTTAAAAGGTGAACCTCGATTATGTTTACGACCAAAACTCATGGAAAACAGGACGAAATCAAATATGAGCAAAACGATGCAGGGAAACAGAATGGCCGTTACTGAGGAGCAATCCCGAGGTTGAGTTCTATGGTGTAGGCGCAAGCCATCAGGTGCATCTGGGAATGAAGTCATTGAGTCGAGTTAAGAGATGGAATAAAAAAAGATGTTGAAAATGAATTAACTTGTCAAATTGCAATCACACGTTCGTACATAACTTATTATATTACAAAATTTAAAAAAAAAAAATCGATATTTTAAACATGACGGAGTGACTCGGGTCGACCGCCAAAGGGGTCGAGATGTAAGGTAACGATTTCTAGAAGTTTCAATAAGTCGACAACAACCTCATCCCAATTAACAATTTCATTCATTCATTTAGTCATTTTCCAATGTACATTTTTAAATTTAAAATTAAATTTTTAAATCGACTTTTTAGTTGCGACAGACCTGGTAGTTGTCCCGTGAGAGGGGCTGGGTGTAAATGTCGAGACGATTCGAGCCCTCGACCAGCGGACTGAAGGCGAACACAAAATTCGGTTCCTGAAGGAGTGAAAAACCTCTTTGACCGACGCAAATGGGATTGTTAGACGAACAAACCATCAAATGTCATAATAAACTCATCAGAGTCAGAACCGACTACAACTAAAGGCATCTAAATTAGACCAGTACTGATGCCTGTGATGAGGGGCTAAAACCCTTGTGAAATCATTCGAAGAGGGCCATATAGACCACCTCCTTTGACTACCATATCTCAAATCAGCCTCACTCATGACATTGTTTCAAAGCTTCACAAAGCCATAAATAAATAAATAAATAAAAAAAATCACATTTTATAAAAAGTGGTTTCAGGATTGAAATTCCTCCATCCTTGTGCCCTAACTAAGCCACAGCCCCCTCTCAAAACTCACATCAGAGATTGATTGCAGCTGGTGGTCATTCAGTACAACCCTGGTCACTTGGCTCCTTCCCTTGAGGGAGCAGTTGATGTCATTGTGAGTCACGTGCCCGTGGCCAATGAAGAGGAGCATGCCCTTGGCTGTTGTAATGTTAAGGATGCATATTAACATAAATGATAATTGTTAAATGTAATCAATAATCACATCACAGCAGCACTTATTAATCGATGACATTCGTGGCATGCATTCGAAGTTAATGTCACCGGTTTGCCGGGCTGTAGACCAGACGAGGTGGTAATGCAAATGCAATGACAAGGAAAGTGGAAATGAGAGGATAAGGATAATAATAACTACGAGCAGGTGACTGTATGTTCGAGTTTGCCTAAACAATAGAATTATGAGTTCATCGAAGCACGACTACTTTTCTTGGTTGGCTGAAGTTCATGCCTGAAGAAGACTTTGAAGTGCCTGGAATCTATCATGCGGAAACACTGTATGGGGAAAACCGGCTGTTCTATTTTTACCGAGGACTCGAAGCACTGGCTGGCCCTTAGCAGTAGCTCTTTGTTCAATCTGAATTATTGTTATGTTCAGAGCATCCGATCAATTTTAAGATGACTATGATGATGATGATGATGATGATGATGATGATGATGATGAAGATGATGATGGCAATAGAGTCAAGCATATATGAGCATAATTAACTGACCTGGTTTTGTGAAAGTTTATGACCTCGATGACGTCATTTGAACCCACGTGTTTGGCCAACTGGATCAGGTTCTTGTCGGCCATCGAACTTTCACCCAGGCCGATCCCAGCACCTAACAGAACCTGCACCACATTCTTGTGTCTGTTCTTTATGGCCTGGCATGGATGAAGGGATACGTGAGGAGAGCAAAACAAACGATCGACTTTCTGCAATCATCGTCCTCACCTTGACGACAGCCGTGTCGCCGTCAGGCCCCACTGCATACAGATTGACCCCAAGCTGGCACAACGTGTGTACGGTCTGGAAGAAGCCCTACAAGAGAAGAGACTTGTGATTACGATGATAGCGAAATTGGTATCGATGACGTTCGGCCGATTACAACTACTGGCCGACTAATGAGGTCGGTCGAGGTCAGCAAGATCGTCCGGTTACTGCTCATACTAATTAACCACGGACAACTTCTGATGATCACCTTGTCTGCAGCGTACAGGAGGGGTGTGAGTCCATCCCTGTTTCTCTTCTCCACGTCCGCTCCATGGGTGGCCAACAGCACGAGGATGCTCGTCAGGTCTGAAACGCAAATTGATTACAATCGCGTAATCAAAAACAAACGCTCTGCCAGGAATGTCTTTCGACATTTGGACGCGACTATGGTGCTCATCTCGAAATAAGCTTTGAACACATTTCGACGTCGTGAGATCCTATAGCATCGCCCTATTTTAGACGCCTCATCGTTTAATAACCAATCAGAAAGGCACTCACTATTTTTAACGGCCAACCAGACGAGACTGAGACCGGTTTTCATGTCGATGAACTCCAGATTGAGCTGACCTACATTCTCCAGCATGGTCTTGACCTTCACAATGTCATTGGATTTGATGGCCATGAGGAACTGGACTGCACCAATGAAATTAAAGAAAATAATTAAGCTTTTATTGACATAATACCATCGAGTACCAAATTAGAAATATGCATAATGTCGGAGGTGGTTTTTGTCGACCATTTACAGAGCAGCTCGAGCTGGGTTTCGAACACGACGTGCCACGACCACCACTGCCTGTGGGAACACGACCCTCCGAACTGACCGGCACGTAAGTGTTCAAATCTTTTTTGACAGCCATCCTCCTCAATGTTCACTGAGTTCAACAACTATTTTGTCCAGCCAGTGGAACAATGAGTCGAATGAATATTCAACGAGTCGATGATCGACGACCAATCGAGTCGAGAAAGCCTTACCGTTGGTCGGCCGAGACGAGTCGATGTGCGTTCGTGCCATCTGCAACAGAACGAATGTGTCAACAAACACGTATTGTTTTGTAAATGCAAGGTTGATTCAAATTGAAAAAAAAAAAATTATTAACAATACGACATTTTAATAACTAATGTTTAAGTATTTGCAAGAATGATCGACAGCAATGACGATAATTTGCCGCTCGGGTCATCTCGACGCAAACAGTCGAAAAGTGTCGTGCTCGCAAAACTGCCTGCACTGTCGACTGGTGTCGACTACAAGTGGTCGAGCAATTGCAATGCTGACTGTACACCCGATTCTGATGAACATTGGCTAGCTAAACATGCACAAATAATAATAATAACAACAACTACAATAATAATAATAATAATAGTTATAATAACCAGTTTGCAGTTAAAATAAGATTAGCAACCTTTTCTCTCTTCGATGCGATGTCTTCGGGCCTCATGAGCTTGAGATTGAACGAGGGTCCCGACGTCTTCTTGTAATCTTTGGCGGATTTCGATTCGTCGCCGGAAGATCTCCTGACAGTTTCATTTTCTTTCTTGGTGTCCGACGATTCGTCCTTGCTGCCGGTCTTGGAGACGTTCGCGGACGACGAGGATTTGGTGGACTCGTCCGACGACGACTTCTTGTCCTTCTTGTCGAAGGCCCCCTTCATGATGTACTGACTGACCTTCTTGGCGAGCTCGAGTTTGGTCTGCGCGTCCATGAGCTTCAACGTCTGGACGGATTCGAGGGGTTTTTTCTCGACGGAATCGGAATCCTTTGCCTCGACGCGGCCCGTTTTGTCGAGAGAGGGGGAGCAATCTTCTGCGTCGGCTTCCGACTTTTCCGGTACCGCGACCTCCACTTTGCTTTTGGCTTTCTCCGATCCATCGACGACGGAAGTCTCCGGCTCTTTTTCGGCTTTGACCGAACTTTTGTCGTCTTCTTCGTGCGGTCGATTCCCCACCCTTAGACTTTCGCTTTTGCTGCTGTCGTCGACTTTCAATTCATCGTCGTCACGAGCGACGTCGTTGTCTTTTTCGTCTTCGAATTTTTCGAGTTTCACTTTCTTCTTCTTCGAGTTGATCTCAAGAAAGGATGTCCAAGCTTTCTTTCTCTTTGAAGATTGACCTCTCTTTTTCTTCCCTTCATCATCTCCATCGTCTTCCTCCTCGTCGTCGCCGTTGCCACTAAACTTCTGGTCGCTTTTATCTGCGGTGTTGTTTTTGCCGTCGTCACTGTCGTCACCAAAGTGTTCCTCGTACCAAAGTCTGCTTTCCTCAATGACAGCATCTATGGATTGTTCCAAGCGCTTCAGTCTTTCCGCTCGCTCGAAATCTTCCGCTTTTGCGTCCTCGACCACTTTGACGTTGTCCTCCTCGTCGTCGTCATCGCTGCTGCTACTACTGTCGTCGTCTTCGTCGGTGATCGGTTCCGGTTCTTTGGCCTTCTGGGGAGTCTTCGCTGAGGTCTGTTTTTTTCTCGGCTTTGGGACTTTTTGTTCCTCTGCGACTTTTTTGACCTTCCGATCTTCCGGGATGCCGGATTGGTTGCCGGAGGTCATCGGCACGAGCATCTCCGACACGTCGTCTTCGGATTCTTGATCGTCCTCATCGTCGTCGTCCTCCAGCGAGGTCCCAGAGACGGCATCGCTCTTGTCGGACTTGATCTTCTTCTTTGCGTTCCCCGATTTCTCGGCTCCCTCCCTCTTCGTACTCATCGATCCCTTCTTGGCAGAGTTCTTAGCTGGAGTTTTTTGGACTTGTTTTTTGGGTTTTTGCGTCTCTTTTTTGGTCAAGCTGTTGGTCTCCGTCGAGTCCGACTCGGTGTTTTTGTGGACGTCCGACGTCTGCTTCCTCTTCTTGAAGGAAGGAGTCAGCACGCGACTTCTCGTGACCCTTCGTAATTTATAATTGACGACAACATTAGTCTAAAATCATATTCAAATTAATAGCATAACACGTTCATAATAAATGAATCAATGCATTTTAAAAATTACCAGCGGGGAAATAAAATTTAAGAAAAACTAATCAGAAGTTCAGAAAGGACAAATGAAGTTCAATACGAAAGTAAAGAGACCTCTTCGTTTCGGCCAGGTAGTCCTCGGGGATGGCGGCACAAACCTCCTGGTTGTAGGCCTTCGAGCTCCTCCCGACCTCCTTCACGGCCGTGTACAGGTCGGCCGACGATTGGTAGAGATTCAGTTTGCCTGTTGCAAGAGAGAATTTGATTAGTCGACTTGAATTAATAATTGTCGAACGTTTTCAATTATTGCGAATATTCGTGAGGCATTCAGCAAAATTCCAAATGTTCATTTTCAATGCTAATCTTATATTTATTATTGAATTCTTAATAATATTGAATTGAATTCTTAATATTAACAATAATTCTTAATATTAATAATTCACGATTGATGGTGGTTCAATAAGGTCATATTCAAGATGGCAGTCTTTTAAGGAGGCAATAACGATTAACGACTCGTATGCAGCGGAAAATCACGTTTGCCGCCCGAAACATTCTAATTGTTTTCAAGGTCATCATCATCAAGGTCACGATCACCATCACCATCATCAAGATCACCATCACCACCATCATCATCAAGATCACCATCACCAACATCATCAAGATCACCATCATCGTCATCGTCCGACCTTCATCGAGGTTCTTCCAGAAGTTATCCTTGAGAATGCTGTCCTCGTCCTCACTGCTCGACAGGTAGTACCAGCTGTGCTTTGTACGACTCGTCTTCTTTGAGGAGGCCCCCTCGCCCTGCGAATAAGGAATATAATAATAATAATAATAATAATAATAATAATAATAATAATAATAATACAAGTTATTAATAATAACAAAGAATTAATAACTATTGCATCAAATAGTTGTATCGATAAAAATATCTATAACGAAATGGATTTGTATAAACAAAAGCATGAAGAGCTCGTAATGCCGTGCGACGAAGGATGGATTTCATTCCATCTGCAGAAGGCATCAAGGCGTGCATCCGTTAAAACAATTGTTAATTACAGCTTTTATCGCTGTCGTCGCACAAAACGATCGATAACGATCGCTTCCTGTCGATAAGAAATGTCATTTGAAACGTCATGCGAAACGTGTCGCCGACGCGAACACCTCCACGTATATTTACACACTACATCAACAACGTCAGGAGCTCGAATACATTGATTAATGCAAATGTTCTCGTTAGCTGACCGGAAAAATCAGTAATCCAATCTGTTATATATTCTTATTATGAATACATATTTTACAAATAAATCGTAATCAACATCATCATCGTGCCATCATAATCTCTGAGCTGAGATTAAAACCGACCAACCTGTAATTGTTCTTATATGCGTTACAAAGAAATTTAAATCGCCACCGTCATCGTAATCACCACCATCAATCACCTCATCAATCACCACCATCAATCACCACCATCAATCACCACCATCAATTACCACCATCAATCACCTCATCAATCACCACCATCAATCACCACCACCAATCACCACCATCAATCACCACATCAATCACCACCATCAATCACATTCAAACCAACCCACCCTGTCGTTGGCTCGCTTTCTCTCCTCGTCGTACACTCCGACCTGCTCCATGAACCCCTGGACGGTGGGGTCGAGGATCAACCAGGTGTCGTGGCTCGAGTCCTTGCCCTTCCAACGGACCAGGTAGTGCTTGATGCTCTGTTGCAGCAGCAAGAGTATTGTCGTGAGAATGACACGTTGCGAGTTAACGACGACCGCTATTTCAAAATATATGAGTGGAATTTGTGCTTGTTTATTCTTCGAGAATGAAAGTCATTGTCGAGTTTCTGTGTTATTCTTCATGCTATTTCTTTTAGTTTTTTTGATTTCGTGTTTTGTGATGAGTGTTTTGTTACGAGCCAATTCACCTTACAGCAAAATTGACTGTGTTATTATATGTAAGGGGTTACATGTAATCATTTATTTAAATTACCACACGTAATATATTTATTTAAATTATCACTTTTAATAATTCAATGAAATTATTTTCTTATTGTTGGCATGCAAGAGAGTTACATTCATGCCTAAGACAATAATGGCGACGATCAGGACAACGTGCCATGCAAAGCAACCCAGCTCGCACTGCCATAACCTTGCCATGGGCTTGAAAAGAGCACAATATAATGCTTAACAAATAAACTCTAATGCAATGCTTACAATGGCAATGAGCTGCACAAAAGAGCAATAACATTGCACGATGGTTTGAGAAACTAAACTTTGACATTACATTCGACCCAGTGGCACAAATGACAAATGAAAAAAAGCAGAACGCACCCTCCTGTACTTCATCTGCAGCACTTTCTCCACTCTTCCGTCAGCAGGGACGTTCTGGTTGAGGGCCACCTTCCTGGAGCTCCTTCCTCTTCTCCTTGGAGTTTTTGTTTCTTCTTGCTCCGTCGTCCTCTCTTCTTCGTCTTGTTCGGAAGCCCCCACGTCCACCGAACTGTCCGGGGCCTCGACGTCGGGCTTTGGTTCTTCTTGTGTAGACAAATTTTCAGGCAACTCCTCTTTGGGGTCTTCTGTGATCTGGACATCAACTTCCTTGTTTGTTGCACCATCTTCAGCACTAACTTCCTTGTCTTCAACAACCTCGACTTCCATAGACTCTTTTTGTGTTTCTTGACGTTCAACAGGTTCAGGCTCAGTTACAAGTTCTTGTACATCTGACGTGTTCAAGTGTACGGCAGATACCTCTTCGTCGGTCTGTCCTTCCTCCATTACGACGATTTCCAACTGCTTAGCCTCGGCACTGTTTGGAACTTTCACGTCCTCATTAACAGCGCCGTCTTCACCGAGTCCGGTTTCAGAATCAGAACATGGTTGGACGGCTACAACGTTTTCGTTGTCAGTCGTCGTTACTTCTTCAAGTCGAGTCTCCTCGACGTTTGCCTTTTGTATTGTGGTATGGGCGTCCATTTTTTCGTTTTCAGCTCGAAGCCTTTTCAGAGTAATAAACGGGTCGTAAATGTTATCGAATAATTTGTAACTAATTCATAACCGAGCGCAGAAACATGTGGAAAATTTCAAAACAAAAACAGAACTCAAAGAACATCAACCCGTTTCAAGAGTTGCATGGCTGCGTAGCAATGAGAAATTTCAACTCAAATTTTAAATACTACGTAACTTTTATTTCTTATTAACATTAACAAAATAAATTTTAAATAATTTAAAATTTTTTAAAGCGATTTATTATTTGTTTATTATTCTGAAATGTTCACTTTTTACGTGAGCCAGCCTCAAATTGGGCATTGGGTTTATGAAGTTTCGACTTGATCCATATTTTTCTACAATCCTGTAATGCAAATGACAGTTGATGAGAATGTCAGCGAAAATGTTGCCGATGGAAATGACGACAATGCGGCCGAAAGTGTGTCCAAATTACTTTAATTTTTATAAGAATTTTAATTTTTAGAGAATTTTCGTAGTAGCCTGGATAAATATCATATTTGTGAAACTGATTGCCTTTGAAACACATAGATGAGCTTCCGGAAGATGTCCACATACCACAGATTTTGGAAAAGTTTGACATCGTTAAGAAAGTCGGAAGTGGTACATATGCTTTGGTCTCATTGAATTTCTAGATCTTTAGATCTTATTTCTAGATTTCTTAAGATAGCCTTAGAATCGGAATTGTATTGATTAGTTGCAAATGAATGTAAAGTTAATTTTAATTTTGAAATCAAGTCAGCAATCAATTTGTTTGAAACTGATTCAATCAACCATTCCATCCAGGCACCTTCAGTTCCGTCTTCCTGGCCAGTCTCAAGGCAAGACCGGAGAAGGTATTTGCCATAAAGTTCATCGTTCCGACAACTCATCCTTCCAGGACTTCCATGGAGCTCTCGTGCCTCATCGACTTTGGGTTTGTGTTGCTTTTAGTGATTCAGTGATTTTACTGTTGTTGGTGATTGCACGGGAGACAGGCTTCTATGAATTATGATTATGATGATTAGTGTTCCAGGTGTCACAAAATATTGTTGTTTACATTTTATTAATCTGTTTACAGAGGCAAGGACAACGTCCTGCCGATCAGCACCTGCGTTCGACATCTCGATAACGTGGCCATACTCATGCCTTACTTCCCTCACGACGAGTTCAAGGTCAGTGCATTGTATGGCTTATATTGACGATGGCGACGACGACAATTTCATTTGTCATTACGTCGACTATGACGATAACGATCAAAAAATGAAGCAACAATAAGTCGACCAAATTTTTCTTCGATTCCTGCCAGAGTTACGTCGGCGACATGTGCGCTCCCGAGTTGCGACTTTACATGTCGAGTTTGTTACAAGCTCTCCAGAGGGTGCATGCGGCCGGCGTCATACACAGGGACGTCAAGCCGAGGAACTTCTTGTACAACAGGGCGAGCCGGAAGTAATATGTCAATTTGATTATTTGAACAAATAATATTAATAATAATAGTAATAATAATTGCAATATAAATAATAATAATAATGGTTAATTTATAATGCGCCATTTGCATAGCGTCAGAGGCTATGATAAAGATATTTTCATTTCTTTTTTTTGTGTTTTGATCTGAAAACGTTACGTTTGTTTTTGGCAAGGGGTTTTCATGCACTGATTTGTGAAGTAATGGTGACGACGACGACGGTGATGATACCAACGACAATAGTAGTAGTAGTTAATTGATAAGGTCGAATAAAATTGTTCAAAATATTTCCTCCCAGGTTTGCCCTCATAGACTTTGGATTGGCCCAGAAGGTCTCCGAGGTGGGCAACTCTCGTCCGCTGGCAAAGAAGGACAAGAAGAAATCCAACGAACTCCATTCTTCCACGCCCTCTCCGTCCGCAGGGCAGGTGGGGGCGAGGGACCCCAAAAAGCCGACGGGGACCTTCAACGACGAGAACCTCACCCCAAAGCCGAAGCGGATGCCGTCGAAAGGTGAATCTGCCGAATGCGACTGCTTCAATAAGCCTCAGGTGTGCAGGAAGTGCCTCAAACGGTAAATGGTTTTAGTGGTGATGGTAATGATGAAAAGGATCACTTAATAATAATAATAATAATATTTATATCAATGGTATAGCAATGATGATATTAACGTATAGTCATGTAACACAAGCTGAGATAGCAAATGTGCAAATGTTTGATCCTGAAAAGTTCCATCATCATCAATGTTATCATCGATGTACCAATCAGATATCAATGCACTCTTTTGCTCAATTTTACCTACCAATGGGGATCAATTTCCCTGATGACCTTTGCAGACCCAGCCAATCGGCTTGCAGGGCAGGAACCCCGGGCTTCAGACCCCCCGAAGTATTGATGAAATATGTACAGCAGACAACAGGTGAGTTAGTGGCAGTGATGATGCTGATGATTATTACTGTCCAATCAAGGTAACAAGGCAACCACTATTTATAGCCGTTGACATCTGGGCGGCAGGGGTCATCTTCATAACCCTCGTTTCCGGCAGATATCCCTTCTTCGACAGTGCGGACGACGTGACCTCCTTGAGGCACATCACCAGGTTGCTGGGGTACGAGGCCCTCAAGAAGGCGGCCGATGCCATCGGTAGGTGTTGACGTATTTAACTTGTTGTGGTCTCGGCAAACGGCCGAGCGTCCGTTCGGTCGAAATGTTGGGTGGCTAATTATTATGAGCTAATTACAATAACTATGTTATTATGTTACATTTTATATATTACAATTATATTTCAGCGCAATAAGGAGTTTAAAATTACGACATTTTGGCCATTTTATCATCCAGGCAAAAGCTTCCTCTGCTCACCTGAGTACCCAACAAATGACCTTAAGACCCTCTGTGCCAGGATAAGGAAGTCAAAGGGTCAAGTTCGTAGGAACAACAGCAACAACAGCAGCGAGGCTGATAATGGCAACGACAACAACAACAACAATAATAATAATGACGTCGTTGACGATGGAGAAACTGAAATCATGAACGTGGCTGTCAACCCTGCTGGTTATGATGATGATACCGAACCTCTGGTCTTTCAGAGTCAGCCGACTACGACAACGTCAACTCCCGAAGACGACAACAAAAATAACGACTCATCGAGTACAAGCCCCGCCCGAACGACCTTCGTTGACCTCTTGACCGATGCGACATTTGACCTTTTGGGTAAAATGCTCGACCCCAATCCTCTGACGAGGATCAGCGCAGAGGACGCCCTCTCGCACCCTTACTTCAGCGAACCTTAAGTTTAGGTGACGATGATGATGGTAATGGTGTTGATGATGATGATAACGATGATGATAATGATGACGATGATGACGATGGTGATGGCGATAATGATAATGATGATGACATGTGTATTCTTTGTATGTATTTATTTTTGCCTGCCCCGAATGTTTATAAGTCACAAAATGATGACGACGGTGATGATGATGATGATGATGGTGATGATGACGGTGATGATGATGATGATGATGAAGTCAGTCAACTTTTCTAAGACATCTCAATTGTTCTTTTTTTTGTACACTTTTTCTTACAAAAGTATTTTTTTAAAGCAATCCTCAGAAAAATAATGTTGTCGATATTAAATTTGTTGGTGGAGTATTCTTTTTTTGTCCGAGTTGCGTCATTCGGCGTCACCATAATTCTCTATTATCACTATTATGTTATTATTATTATTATTACTATTATTATTTCTATTATTATTATTATTGCTATTATTATTATTATTATTATTATTATTGCTATTATTATTATTATTATATTATCACGATTCGAATTTTTATATTCATGTAAATGTGGATAGGCATGAAAGTCTTTGAGGCAGTGTGAAGCCCGACCGGATCGGTGTTGTTAATTGAAAGGGGCAGTCTGCCCTAGATTTGCCAGCCAGCATCTATGGACCTGCCGTGCAAAGACTTAAGTCGAGCCGATAACTTGGCATGCAGGTTGGCCTAGTGGGTTGCGTTCCAGCATGCGGTCGTAATGTGCCGTGTTCGTAACCCAGCCTGCACCGCCAGGGAGCACCCTCGGGCAGGGGGCGCTATAGAAATGGTAGAACGAAAGTGCCTTCACATACTACCCGGATGCACAAGGCACTCAAAAGATCGGCTAATTGCAATGGCCGAGAGTGACTCGGGCTGCTGATCCCAGGCCTTCTAGGGACGTGCGCAGCAACTCCATCCCCCTTTACAAAAGTTATGACACATGTGTTGTTGTTGTTTTCAATGGTGTAAGTGTCATGTGATACTTTGTATTTATGATACAAACTTTCAGTGATACAATCTCCGTTTTAAACAAAGCGAATCCAACAAGCTCTTTCTGCAGCTTTTCTGTTTCTGTCAGTTACAGTTACATATTCACGTCCAAGGCGCAACACTGTCATTAGGACGTCCTAATCATCCAGCTGTGTGAAGGATAATGAATAAAGGATAATAATAATAAT